>CM065597.1:54758386-54944388 GCA_033119425.1 Bufotes viridis | reverse complement strand
GGGCAACACCCCGAAACAGCTGTCTGTGGATGGATAACTGGCTCAGGTTTTCCCAGTCACATCCTTAAAGCTTGTTAAAAGCGTGATCTTGACATAGGGGCCACTTAATATGGTGGATTTGGTGATCTCTGTAATGGAGACACCCCTTTGCTCGGTTGTCCTTCCTTTGAGGGATATCTGACTTTCACTGTGTTGTAGACCCATAACTGGGGCTCCACATTTATTTAGCATATTACTGTTTCCCAGGAGCTTTGCACTTGGATTGCTGTGTTGAGACTCTTAAATGAGGCTCCACAGTGTTTTGTAGCTGGTCTCCTGAGATCAGCTATTGGTGTGTTTAATATTCCTATCAGTTTAATCCCTGTTACGTACCCTATCCGGGGACTTGTGCCGAATTGATTAACCGTTGTCGAATTAACGAACCATTACGACATCATGAAATAATTTAGTTCTGAGCTCTGTACTTGCTTTGTATTGGAATTGATGGGGATTTTTAAATTGTCTGCATTATTTCTAATAAACTATGAAGAGACTTTATTATGATTTTTATTTTATGTATTAAAAACCCATACAACTTAAAAAGAAAAAAATGGTAAATTGATGTTTTTCTATGAAATATTATCCAGCCGATCGCTTTTGGTCTGACCATAATGAAGCAATGGCCTTATCATCTGGGGTGTGGCAACATTGCCAACACACTCATAGAGGTGATGATTGCTTCATTGTGATACGCAAGCCCCTTCACCACAACAAGGTAACAATCACAAAGGGAATTGACACTTGTATGTGCCTTTTTGTTTTGTTTTGTTTTGCAGCCACAGTGCTGCACCATAGGACAGAAACATTAGGCATGTACACATGCCTGAAAAATAATGGCATTGTTGCAGCCGCTGTTGTAGCAGCAGCCGGAAAAATTGATGTTTTCCAGGCAGAAAAGTGACTAAAACATTGCGGCTTGAACCTAGTTGGTGGTGGAGAATTCACGAAAGTCATCCGGTATGCAGACATTAAATACAGCAGCGTGGGGACCATTTTGAGGCCAAGGCATGTCATCAGGCCTCTTGTTAGTCAAACGTATCCCCCACTGTCAGTCCCTTCGGGATCCATGCCTCATTCATCTTTATGAAGGTGAGGTAATCAACTACACTACAGTCCACTACAGTCTGTGGAAGTCGGCCTGACACACACTGGCAGCAGGCAAGCAACTGAAATTAGACTAAAGTGTAAAAATTAAATGCCTTATTTATCGGCAAGCTACTGTGCCACCCGGTATGAGTGGTGGGCACTGGCAGTGGGCACACTACAGTCTGTAGAAGTCAGCTTGACACACACTGGCAGCAGGCAAGCAACTGAAATTAGACTAAAGTGTAAAAATTAAATGCCTTATTTATCGGCAAGCTACTGTGCCACCCGGTATGAGTGGTGGGCACTGGCAGTGGGCACACTACAGTCTGTTATAATCGGCCTGACACACTGGCAGCAGGCAAGCAACTGAAATTAGACTAAAGTGTAAAAATGAAATGCCTTATTTATCGGCAAGCTACTGTGCCACCCGGTATGAGTGGTGGGCAGTGGCAGTGGGCACACTACAGTCTGTGGAAGTCGGCCTGACACACTCTGGCAGCAGGCAAGCAACTGAAATTAGACTAAAGTGTAAAAATTAAAGGACTTTTTTTGAGCCTGCAGCTCCTCACACACGGGCAGGCCAGGCAATTGCAATATATATATGGAGAGAAAAAAAAAGCAGACTAATGTTGCAGCCCTAAAAAGGGCTTTTTGGGGTGCTATCAGGACACTGTCCTTACAGCAGAGATCAGATGAGTCAATCAGGACTGTGGTGGACACTGAATACACTAGCCTAGCTATCGATTTCCCAATTAAATCAGCAGCAGCTACACTGTCCCTCCTCTCACTAAGACTGCAGCTTCCGAATAAATCTAAAATGGATGCTGTCCAGGAGATGGGAGGGTCTGGGAGGGAGGGTATGCTGCTGATTGGCTGGAATGTGTCTGCTGACTGTGAGGTACAGGGTCAAAGTTTGCTCATTGATGATGTATAGGGGGCGGACCGAACAATGCATATGTTCGCCTGCCGCGGCGAACGCGAACAAGCTATGTTAACCAGGAACTGTTCGCTGGCGAATAGTTCGGGCCATCTCTATTATGGGGGGGATCTGTGAAGGACACTGTTATGCGGGATCTGTGAATGACACACTATTATGGGGGATCTGTGGATGACCCACTGTTATGGGGGATCTGTGGATGACAAATCTCGTTTAAACATTTATCAAATAGACCCTTATTCTTAAAACATAACTTTTACTAGATAGTATGATAAGAAACACCACATAACCCAATAGTGAGATAAATAATAGTGCCAACAAAAAATAGCCAGCTAGTGGCAGACAGCGTGACTACCAGGTGTGAGATAGGATAGGGAATGACCAGCGGGGCAGGGTGGGGAGTCTGTCCCTAGTCCGCCCTAGCTAGGCCTCAGCCCAGGGACAATCCCTTGTGGTGGAATTGCCCTGTCCCCGTACCTATCCTATGTTAATCCTATACTCACCCTTACTCAGTCATACAGGACACCAACCCCACTTATACCAAATAGCCTAATTCGCAGAGGTATGGAGTGGCATCACGGTCATTGTTTTCCCATATAAACCCGGCGCGTTTCGCCCTTACCGGGCTCCATAATAAGGTAGGCGGAGCTAATTGTAACTTTAGAGACTTTTTGTCTTAAAAGCCAGAATATTAGTCTAACACGTCCTACCAACAACTAAAGTTATACATGTACCTGCCTGGCATATTTTCAAACAGTTTTGATGTAATGGCCATGGAATTAGTTGAGGGAGGACCCCATGACTGCTCCGGAGCGCTGGGCGGATGCGCGTCACGGGACCGGAAGTGGCGCATGCGCTCCAGCACCCGGAAGCAGGCACGGCGGCATGCGTTCAAGATCCCGGTCTGGGACACCTGAATGGAGGATGCACACCAGCATGCGCTATTTAAGTGCCATGAGCTGCTATCGGGCCCCACTGCCGCATTATTATACTGGCAGCAGGCAGTCAGGCTAAAGGTTGGGCGCTATCAGTAAGTATGGTAGCCTTTGAAGTACGGTATAATGTTTCAGCATAATCTGTTCTAACGTTTTTATAATGTTGCTTTTAGGCAAGAAACTATCAAGTTTCGATGCTCCACTGCGACCGTACCCTAATTATCAGTGACTGCAACAAAGTAGGTCATCTTTACCTTATGTCTTTTGTGATTAACTGTTCCCCAGGCTTGCTTCTGGTGAGAGTACCATATCCAGGAAGCAGCCTGAACTTTGTCTCTCCCCTGAGGAGCCCGGTAAGGGCGAAGCGCGTCAGGAGTTTATATGGGAAAACAATGACCGTGATGCCACTCCATACCTCTGCAAATTAGGCTATTTGGTATAAGTGGGGTTGGTGTCCTGTATGACTGAGTAAGGGTGAGTATAGGATTAACATAGGATAGATACGGGGACAGGGCAATTCCACCACAAGGGATTGTCCCTGGGCTGAGGCCTAGCCAGGGTGGACTAGGGACAGACTCCCCACCCTGCCCCGCTGGTCATTCCCTATCCTATCTCACACCTGGTAGTCACGCTGTCTGCCACTAGCTGGCTATTTTTGTTGGCACTATTATTTATCTCACTATTGGGTTATGTGGTGTTTTTATCATACTATCTAGTTATGTTTTAAGAATAAGGGTCTATTTGATAAATGTTTAAACAAGATTTGATTTCTGGAGACCCCTCCATCCAAATTTGAATTGTTTAATAGATGTATTACCTGAGGATCTGTGGATGACACTGTTATGGAGGATCTGTGGATGACGCACTGTTATGGGGGATCTGTTACAGACATTGTTATGGGGGATCTGGGGATGGCAGTGTTATGGGGATCTTTGGATGGCACTGTTATGGGGGATCTGGGAAAGACACTGTTATGCGAGATCTGTGAATGACACACTGTTATGGGGATCTGTGGATGACACACTGTTATGGGGATCTGTGGATGGCATCCCACAGATCTCCCATCCTACTGACAGTGCCATCCACAGATCCCCCACCTATAACAGTGCCATCCACAGAACCCCACCCCATAACAGTGCCATCCACAGACCGCCCACCCCTTAACAGTGCCATCCACAGATGTCCCCAATAAAGTTGTCATCCACAGATTCCCCCGCCACTCCAGTGCTGCACTATAGAAATATAAAATGTCTCATTCAAATCAAGTTTATTAAAGCTGCCCCCTCACTTGTATATCACTTGTATATCTACTCACAACAGCTTTTTGAAGAACGTAAGCAGGCAGGCCAGGGCGGGCGGGCAGCAGCGTAACTCACTGATGTCATGTGCCTGCACCACCTACTTTATGAATGAAGCAGGCGTCGCAGGCACGTGACGTCAATGAGTTACGCTGCCGCCCGCCCACCCTAAAATGGCTGCTGCACGTGTGAGGACATGGAGAAAGGAAGTATGGGAAGGTGGGATCACCCAAACTGACATGCATGATGCAACCAATCAGCAGCCAACCAGCCCTGCGATGTCACGGCCCTATAAATATGGCCCCATTTTAGATTCAGACATTTTCCAGTGTTCTGAGTGCAGGGACAGATGTGAGAAGGCGCTAGGGACAGCAATTGGATAAGCCTCATTGTGAAAAAGAACAACTGAAGAAACGATTTATAAGTACAGAGAAAGGATAGAGAGGAATCATTTCACAGCATCTGAGTGCAGGGAGAGACATCAGAAGGCGCTAGGGACAGTGCTAGAAAAGCCTTTAGTGGCTTATATCTGTGGAAAAAGAAATAGATATGCGCAGTTCACTTCTGCAGTTATATGTGGTGAAAGTGTTTAGTGGCGTATTTCAGTACAAAGGAGAAATATATATGCAGTTCAGTGCTGCAGTTATTTGCGGAAAAAAGTGTTTAGTGAGTAGTGATCAGCGGCAGGGGCAATATTAAAATTTGTGAGGGACACTATGCTATATATTCATTTTTAGAATATTCGTCATTTTTCCAATTTAATGTTAACAGTCATTGTCCCAAAAGCAACTTAAGCAGGGAGGAATCATAACTTCAGATGAATGACAAATATTCTAAAAACGAATATATAGCACTATATTCTATAGTGCTATATATTCGTGTTTTAAAATATTTGCATTACGCGAATATTACATAATGAAGAATATTCTAATTCACTACAGACTACAATATTGCAGCCTTCTCACATTGGCCCACAAGCAATAAGCAGGCAGGTATACTAGGTAATAGAAAGAGTGGTTGGGCACACCTCATCAGGATATGTAGATATATTGTCTCAATAATATTTAGATGCAAGTATATTGATAAATTATTGTCAATGCAATTATTGCTCTGTACAGTACAGAGTACATAATAGTACATAATAAGTATTTTATTGTTTATTCTATAAAAAAACACATGAACAGTTAAAATGCTTAACATGGACTGTAGTATACCCAGTTTGTTAAGACCATCAGTATTATGTATTCTCACAGTCCATGCAAACAAAAAGTGTGTATTGTGGCGCCACAAAATATTGATTGCGATAGTTTATCTAAAAACATTAGTCGGATGTATAATGCATCAATCAATATATAGGACTGTATAATATAAAATTGTATCAGGCTGTAGAAATTATAATAGTCAGATTATGACATCCAATAAGGAATAATAATAATAATATATATATATATATATATATATATATATATATCAATTGTAAATAGGATCCTAGTTCATAAATTCAGCCGTCTATGGGGAGTATCCAATCTGAGATACATAAAAATTAAAATTCACAAATGCCTGTTACAAGTAAATTATCATGTGGCAATAACTGTTGTAATCAGGATAATTTTATAGTACTCAGGTGGTCATTATGATGAGGGTGAATCTGTAGTACTCTGATAGTTTGATGTAATATACAAATATTTAATTGGTTGACATACTTCTGTGGATAAGTTATTGAGGCAGTAACTTACAGTTAGTAGTCCCATATAGGTGTTTGTTAAGGCTAGTAGTATCACAGACGGTAGAAGTTGCTTCTCTTGTATCAAATGTGCATACTGTACATTTGGCACGGAGGCTCTCGTCCTTGCTACTGGCGGTATACTATCTGGAAATGCTCCCCTGTGATGATGATGGGGCTACTTGCTAATGGAGTTCAAGTCTGCAGCCGCAGCGTCCCGCGTGCTTACAGAGATAGCGGTGCCCGCGCTTACCAGTGACTGCTTCAGTCTAGAGGTGGATGCGGGGTCCAAGTGCTCGCTTTCATTACTTGGCTGCAGCTTGTAAAAAGTGCCGTATATGGTCACAGATTTAGACGCTCTGAGTGGAACTTGAAAACTGTTGGTGGTTACCAATGGTGAATATAGGACCCACAGCCTGTTACCACTGTACTATGTACTATATGCTATCTTAACAATAATTTATCAATATACTTGCATCTAAATATTATTGATACAATACATCTACGTATCCTTCCTGATGAGGTGTGCCCAACCACTCTTTTGATTATATTGTTCATCTATATAGATTAAGAGTATCTATATTGGTTGGTGGCACCCTTTTTCCATATACAACAACCAGGTGAGCCATCACTAATATTCTCTACATACTAGGTAATAGGTTCAGATGAAAAACAAAAACAAAAAAAAAAAATAGTTTTTCGAATATATATCACTATATTCGAAATATTCTAAATTCTCGAAGTTCCGATGTTCATGATAAAAAGATGTCAGACAAAGATGTGCCAGGCCATGCACAGAGCAGTGGCAGAGGCCTAAATGTTTCTGGTGCAGGCAGAGGTCGCAGCAGAGTAAGGGGGCGTTGCAGCAGGAGTCGCAGTGAGAGGCCTGAGCTCCCGTTGTCATCTAGCGGTCGTGTCTTGACCAGCAACCCAGTGGTTCTTGATTGGTTAACTCGGTCATACACTTCATACCAAGTGATATCAGACACCCCCAGCCAACAGTCAGTGCGTTCGACAGAAAAAAAACCTTTGTTGGCATCACCCTGGAGCAGGCCCTGTGCCCTCACCTGTCCTCAACATGCCTCTGTCCTTTGCTGTTCCCTCAGCCACAGAAATATTGTATGCTGTGGGCTCAGCTCCACTATACATCGAGGTCAAGCTACTAGAGGACAGTCAGCAGCTACTGCCCAGCCAAGATGTGGAGGAGATATCCACCGCTTCCCCTGCTAGGCGGGCAAGTAGTGATGAGGAGAGTGGCGTGGAAGGTGGTGTTGCGAGCAGTCAGGCTTCTGACCCAGAGACTATTGAGGAGAACATTAGTGTTGATCGAGCACCAACGTTCTCGGGAGCACTGGTGCTCGAGTAGAACACTTTGGGATGCTCGGGAGCTCTACAGAGCACCAGAGCACAATGGAAGTCAATGGGAAAAACAGAGCATTAAACCAGGCAGCCCCTGCTCTGAAGACGTGGGGGTGTCTGGTTCAGAGGAAAACGTCAGAAATTAATGGAAACACCACTGAAATGGTTTGGGAACAGCATGGAAAGGATGTCTGGATGCAACTTGGACTCCCAGGTCGCTGCTGGGAACAATGTTGTCAGAGTAGTATGCCACTTTTACAGACTGACAATAATACACACAAAACTGAAGATAAAATTGATTTTAGAGGAATTTTTTTTAGGAAACATAATTTCCTATATATTTCCTTGTATATAAAGTGCAAGTGTTGCGAAAACTTATAAGGAAGAGGCACTCCGGTACAACCTGTATATCACATAAAGGAGGGTCTCATTCCCATTGTAATACAATTGTACACTCATAAAGCCTATGTACTAAGTTAAAGGGCTGTCAAAAATTACAAGGAACCGGCACTAAAATACACTCTTTAATATACATAAAGGAGGGCATCGTACCCACCCTT
Organism: Bufotes viridis; assembly: GCA_033119425.1. NCBI lineage: Eukaryota > Metazoa > Chordata > Amphibia > Anura > Bufonidae > Bufotes > Bufotes viridis. The sequence goes on along the minus strand of CM065597.1, from coordinate 54,936,451 downwards.
GAAATTTTATGATTGCTGGCCTGCTGGTGACCCTCAAAAACATTAGAAGCAAGGGCCTGCTGTTGACCTTCTAAAACATTAGGGGCAAGGGCCTGCTGGTGGCCCTCTAAAACATTATGGTTGAGGGTCTGCTGCTGAGCTGACCCTTTAAAACATTAAGAGCGGGGGCAGCCTAATAAGCATGTTGATGGAGGAGGAGCACAAAAAAAGGAAGATTGAACCATATACCCTTTTTTGTGGTGGAAGCGGTGCATGGGAGTACAGTGTATTCAATACACCATAAAAGCTGTATTTAAAGTGCTTTTATGTTAAACCGCTTTCCTCTGGGTGGGCAATCCAGGCCTCATTCATTTTGATAAGAGTCAACCTGTCAACATTTTCAGTTCATGAATTCAAACAAAAGAGGAGCAAGTGAAAAAATGAAAAATTGATGAGCAGAAGGGAATTCTAGAAATGAGTTCCCTATAGAGATAGGAAGAATAGTATAGAGAGCATAGAACAGATGGAAAATATAGAAAAAGAAAGGGCGTCAGGGGATGCCCACTGGAGATGATCCGTCAGTCAATGGATGATTAGGCAGCTCACAGAAACGGCGTGGATACCAGCCGTACTAGGAATCAGCTTCAAGAAAAAAACAGGTGGAGCGCCACGGTAGGAATAAATTAGGGGATGGAAGGAATCTCAGAGTGGTGCAAGTTCAGAGAGATGTAGATTCCCGTGCTACCAGTCCAGAGGATGACAAACAGCTGTATAGTGTAAGCATATGGTAGCTCACAATAGTAGCACTAATTTCTACTCACTTCACCAGGGGGTGGGTCAAGATAAGCTCAATACACTTGGAGCCCACTACCCCCTCGCTGAGATCGCCTGTAGTTTGTTGTGTTCCTTGATGTCCCAAAATAGATGACCAGAAGGACCTCCAATGTTTCAAGGGTTCTTTATTATAGCTCAACACATTTCGGGGTTGTAGATAAAACCCCTTCTTCAGGAGCATATTAAAACAATTACAGACATGAGCAACTTAAATACATACATACCAATTCCAGTTTGAGCACGTGGGTTTCACTTCCGGTCATGTGATCCCTGAACCGGAAGTGTAACTCACTGTGAATCACATAGGATTTCTCTTGCCTTTGCATACATAGAAAACATCACAATATAAAATAGAATAGGAAAGCAGTATGAGTCAGCCAGCCAGCCGGGGGTGGTTCCGCCATTTACCATCCTTAGGCGATTCAAATGGGTAAAATGTATTGTCCCCATCTCAAAGGCAGCAACTTCCGGTCATGTGACTAGCCGTGTGCTCCAGCGTGCAGCGCACAGGAGTCAGTGACGGGCACATCCTGTAGGCCGGCATCTTCCGGTCATGTGACCCCACCTAGCGTTCCACCGTGGAACGCAGAGCGAGACTTGTTGAGCGCTGAAAGTTTGTGATGTATGGCAATGGGTGGAGACTCTAAATGCCGTACTGCTAATGTTCATAGTTACTATAGAAACAAAATTGGGTTGGATATAAAGGGGATCACTAGAATTCTAGATCAAATATATGCATATATTGGACTTGAGTTGATATGTGCCCAATAATAATAATAGTAATAGATAAATAAATAAATATAAATATGATAAATACATAACGGAGGGTGATAACATATACGGATACTCAATAAATTTTATCCTTGTAAACACCATACACCTCCTATATATAAAATTCATAAAAAGTCATAAGTTGTTGTTCATTAAAATATTATGGATGATGAAAGGGGGCTAAAAAAAAAAAAAAAGGGAAAGGGGAGAAGAGGGAGGGCTTTTGTGCTCTTGAGATGGCGGAAAGGGCTATATATTCCATCAGTAATGCCCATATTCGAGGGCTTTGTTCAACCCTGACGGAGCAAGGGTAGTGAATCTATAGATCCAGTACATCTCTCGTCTGCACAGCTGGGAATAGGATTTGGGAACCCAATCAATGGGGGTAATCCTTAGGCTAGAAAAATCCCCAGCATGTGCTTCGGAGAAATGTCTGGATACCTCATGCTTTAAAAACTGCTTCTGGATGTTAGCACGGTGCGTATTCAGCCTCTCACGTACCGCTTGAGTGGTTCTCCCCACATACTGCAGGTGACATGGACATTTTAGGAGGTATATAATATATCTAGAACCACAATTCATGTGGTGTCTCAACGGAATGATCTCATGCGTGCTAGATACCGTTACCGACGTGATCTGGTCCGCTATACTGTGACAACATAGACAACGCTTAGATCCACACTTATAGGATCCTACAGGGAGGGATTCCTTATTTTTCTTTTTAGAATTTGGTTTGGGTATATTAGGTTTTGGGCAGGAGGGTTTATAAAATGAAGCGTTTATAAAAACAAATGTCGGTATGGTCTAATAGACCCTGTTGCGTCTCAAAAGCCCCCATGAACAGGTTTGCATACGGGGCAAACTTAGTCCCCATCGCAGTGCCACATCTCTGGAGATAGAATTCATCTTCATACCAAAAATAATTGTGTGTGAGTATGAATTCTATGGAATCCAGCAGGAATATTCTTTGATTGTAGGGGATGGGTCCTCCTGATGATGGGTGTGAAGAGGCCCTCAGTGGGGATGGATGATTGGCCATGCCTATAGTGCCTTGGACCTTATTTAGATGAACCTGACTTTTACGGGTAGGGTTTAGGTTGGGTCTCTTCTTAGGGGGATCTGAAGCAGTTGAGTTTTTAGTAAATGAGGTGGTGGGTGTGTTTTGGAGTTATGCCTGATGTTGGTGGCAGGTGATCTTTCCTGAGTTCTGTAAAAGGTTCTGCTGTGATGGACATTAGTGAGGCCCTTGATGACTTGAGCTTTAGTGCCCATAATTGTTCCCTTCCTTGGAGTTGGGATGGGGGTCCCTGTTTCTTAAAAGAGGGTTGAGGCTCTGGTGCTGATTGAATAGCGGAAGGTCCATTACCGCGTTCCTTTGTATTATGAAGGTACTGCCACCTCCTGATTTGGTCTCTCCTATAGTCCTGGATGTCTCATAGTATTTTTTTACATTTTTTCCTCACCTCATTATATTCCATTCTTCTTAAAAAATATCTTGAGGGGAGACTGGTGAGGGCCCCACCACAAGGCCTCCCACCGGCTTAGTAGTTCCCTGCCTAAAGTTTGACGCTTCTTGATCAAAGTGGCCATAAGGGATTGAGAAAATTTATCAATTTTTTCGTATCATGTTAGAACAAAATCTGTATCATTCATAAAAACGAGTTTAAAAGGGATCCGCATATCCAAAAGTCTATATAAACTCAAGAAATACCAGTCTATTTCATGTCGAAGAAAGTCTTTTTGGTACTTGCCCCTTGTTGCCAATGTTCCTGTAGTGGTTGATCTAGTTCCATCTGTCATCAGTGTTATTCCCTTGTCTTTCAGTTCAGATTTCCAGGCATCCAACTTGTTATTGATACACGGTATGTTGAGGCTCTGGACCTCCCGAATTATTCTCTGCTGGATGGTCGGTAGATCGTCTTTAAGGTATTGGCATTTTCAGTTGACAGGCGGATGCGCTTATCAGTTATTATGCCCCCAGCGGCACTAAATACCCGCTCTGACAAAATGCTGGCGGCATGGCAGGCCAGCACAGGCACTCCAAGGCTTAGAGCACCAGTTCGCGCTGCGTGTCCAGCTTGGACACGCAGTCATTGTAAGGCACAAAGGGATCACTGAGGACACTGACAGGGTCTGCTACGTACTCCTTCACCATCTTCCAAAACTTTTCCCTCCTTGTGACACTAGGCTGGGCATCAGGGTGAGCGTGCCGAGGGGTGTCATGAAACTGTCCTAGGCCTTGGAGAGTGTTGCCCTGTCTCTGTTGGAACTGCTGAGATTGCCACAAGGTTTTGTTCAGGGGAATAGTTGCGGGCCTGTTTGGTGTGGCCCGCCTTCTCCCTTTGCCACCCCACTGCCTCTTCCAGACTGTTGCGGGGCTGTGGAACCCTCCCCTCTGTACTGCTGTGCTCGCTCGGTTTGCCTCCTAGATTGGGTCAGTGATTTAATTGACCAACACCTCCTCTTCCACTTCCTCACTCTGGTCATCATCCTGACTTGTTGACCTAACTAGAGATGAGCGAACACCTGGATGTTCGGGTTCGAGAAGTTTGGCCGAACTTCCGAAAATGTTCGGTTCGGGATCCGAACTCGACCCGAACTTTATCCCGAACCCGAACCCCATTGAAGTCAATGAGGACCCAAACTTTTTAGGCACTAAAAAGGCTGTAAAATAGTCCAGGAAAGGGCTAGAGGGCTGCAAAAGGCAGCAAAATGTAGGTAAATGCCCTGCAAACAAATGTGGATAGGGAAATGAATTAAAATAAAATAAAATAAATAAAAATTAACCAATATCAATTTGAAAGAGGTCCCATAGCAGAGAATCATGCGTCATATCACCCACCACTGGAGAAGGCCACTTTTAGTTATTTCGGCCCCAGCACCCAGACAGAGGAGAGAGGTCCCACAGCAAGGAATAAGGCGTCATATCACCCACCACTGGAGAAGGCCACTTTCAGTTATTTAGGCCCCAGCACCCAGACAGAGGAGAGAGGTCCCACAGCAAGGAATAAGGCGTCAAATCACCCACCACTGGAGAAGGCCACTTTCAGTTATTTAGGCCCCAGCACCCGGACAGAGGAGAGAGGTCCCACAGCAAAGAATAAGGCGTCATATCACCCACCACTGGAGAAGGCCACTTTCAGTTATTTAGGCCCAGCACCCAGACAGAGGAGAGAGGTCCCACAGCAAGGAATAAGGCGTCATATCACCCATCACTGGAGAAGGCCACTTCCAGATATTTAGGCCCCAGCACCCAGACAGAGGAGAGAGGTTCCATAGCAAGAAATAAGGCGCCATATCACCCACCCCTGGAGAAGGCCACTTTCAGTTATTTAGGCCCCAGCACCCAGACAGAGGAGAGAGGTCCCACAGCAAGGAATCATGCATCATATCACCACCACTGGAGAAGGCCACTTTCAGTTATTTAGGCCCAAGCACCCAGATTGAGAGGTTCATTCAACTTTGGGTTGCACCGCAAGATCATGGTAAAGTTAAAAAAATGAGGATTCAATAAAGAAGTGCCCCGGACTACAAGAATACATGGTTGAGGGGGAGGCAGTTATAAATGTCTATTCTGCACAAGGGAGGGACAGGTCCTGTGGGATCCATGCCTGGTTCATTTTTATGAACGTCAGCTTGTCCACGTTGGCTGTAGACAGGCGGCTGCGTTTGTCAGTAATGACGCCCCCCTGCCGTGCTGAATACACGTTCAGACAAAACGCTGGCCGCCGGGCAGGACAGCACCTCCAAGGCATAAAATGCTAACTCTTGCCACGTGGACAATTTGGAGACCCAGAAGTTGAATGGGGCCGAACCATCAGTCAGTACGTGGAGGGGTGTGCAGACATACAGTTCAACCATGTTAGTGAAATGCTGCCTCCTTCTAACACATTCCGTATCAGGTGGTGGTGCAGTTAGCTGCGGCGTGGAGACAAAACTTTTCCACATTTCTGCCATGCTAACCCTGCCCTCAGAGGAGCTGGCCGTGATACAGCTGCGTTGGTGACCTATAGCTCCTCCTCTGACTTCGCCTTGGGCTTCCACCTGTTCCCAAGTGACATTTGGGAATGCTCCCAGGAGCGTGTCTACCAGCATGTGCTTGCACATCTTCCTATCATGCTCCAGTGCAGGAAGTAAGGTGGGCACATTGTTTTTGTACCGGTGATCCAGCAGGGTGGCAACCCAGTAGTCTGCACATGTCAATATGTGGGCAACTCTGCTATCGTTACGCAGGCACTGCAGCATGTAGTCGCTCATGTGTGCCAGGCTCCCCAGAGGTAAGGAAAAGCTGTCCTCTGTGGGAGGCGTATCGTCATCGTCCTCCGTATCCCCCCAGCCACGCACCAGTGATGGGCCTGAGCTGTGTCGGGTGCCACCCCGCTGTGAACCTGCTTCATCCTCATTCTCCTCCACCTCCTCTTCATCCTCCTCGTCCTTCAGTAGTGGGCCCTGGCTGGCCACATTTGTACCTGGCCTCTGGTTGCAAAAAACCTCCCTCTGAGCCACTTCTAACAGACTTACCTGAAAGTGCTGAAAATGACCCCTCATCCTCCTCCTCCTCCTCCTCCTCATGGGCCACCTCCTCTTCCATCATCGCCCTAAGCGTTTTCTCAAGGAGACATAGAAGTGGTATTGTAACGCTGATAACGGTGTCATCACCACTGGCCATGTTGGTGGAGTACTTGAAACAGCGCAACAGGGCACACAGGTCTCGCATGGAGGCCCAATCATTGGTGGTGAAGTGGTGCTGTTCCGCAGTGCGACTGACGTATGCGTTCTGCAGCTGAAACTCCACTATGGCCTGCTACTGCTCGCACAGTCTCTCCAGCATGTGCAAGGTGGAGTTCCATCTGGTGGGCACGTCGCATATTAGGCGGTGAGCGGGAAGGCCGAAGTTACGCTGTAGCGCAGACAGGCGAGCAGCAGCAGGATGTGAACGCCGAAGCGCGCACAGAGGGCCCGCACTTTATGCAGCAACTCTGACATGTCGGGGTAGTTGTGAATGAACTTCTGCACCACCAAATTCAGCACATGCGCCAGGCAAGGGATGTGCGTCAAACTGGCTAGTCCCAGAGCTGCAACGAGATTTCGACCATTATCGCACACCACCAGGCCGGGCTTGAGGCCCACCGGCAGAAACCACTCGTCGGTCTGTTGTTCAATACCCCGCCACAACTCCTGCGCGGTGTGGGGCCTGTCCCCCAAACATATGAGTTTCAGAATGGCCTGCTGACGTTTACCCCGGGCTGTGCTGAAGTTGGTGGTGAAGGTGTGCGGCTGACTGGATGAGCTGGTGGAAGCAGAGGAGGAGGAAGCCGAGTAGGAGGAGGAGGCTACAGGAGGCACAGAATGATGCCCTGCGATCCTTGTTGGCAGAAGGATGCGTGACAAGGAACTGTCCGCCTGGGGCCCAGCCGCCACTATATTTACCCAGTGTGCAGTTAGTGAGATATAGCGTCCCTGGCCGTGCTTACTGGTCCACGAATCTGTGGTTAGGTGGACCTTGCCACAGATGGCGTTGTGCAGTGCACACTTGATTTTATCGGATACTTGGTTGTGCAGGGAAGGCACGGCTGTCTTGGAGAAGTAGTGGCGGCTGGGAACAACATACTGTGGGACAGCCATGGACATCAGCTGTTTGAAGCTGTCTAGTGTCCACCAGCCTGAATGACAGCATTTCAAAGGCCAGTAGTTTAGAAATGCTGGCATTCAGGCCCAGGGCTCGAGGGTGGCTAGGTGGGAATTTACGCTTTCTCTCCAAAGTTTGTGAGATGGAGAGCTGAACGCTGCCGTGTGACATGGTGGAGATGCTTGGTGACGCAGGTGGTGGTGTTGGTGGCACATCCTCTATTTGGTGGGCGGCAGGTGCCAACATTCCTCCCGAGGCGGAGGAAGAGGCGGAGGCAGCAGCAGAAGAGGGAGCACGGGGAGCCTGAGTGAGTTCCTTGCTTTTAAGGTGTTTACTCCACTGCAGTTCATGCTTTGTATGCAGATGCCTGGTCATGCAGGTTGTGCTAAGGTTCAGAACGTTAATGCCTCGCTTCAGGCTCTGAGGGCACAGCATGCAAACCACTCTGGTCTTGTCGTCAGCACATTGTTTAAAGAAGTGCCATGCCAGGGAACTCCTTGAAGCTGCCTTTGGGGTGCTCGGTCCTTGGTGGCCGTGGCTAGTAGCAGATAAACTCTCTTGGCGGCGGATGTTCTGCTTTTGCCCCCTGCTCTCTCTTTTGCTACGCTGTTGGCTCGGTCTCACCACTGCCTCTTCCTCTGAACTATGAAAGTCAGTGGCACGACCTTCATTCCATGTGGGGTCTAGGACTTCATCGTCCCCTGCATCTTCTTCCACACAGTCTTCCTCCCTGACCTCCTGTTCGGTCTGCACACTGCAGAAAGACGCAGCAGTAGGCACCTGTGTTTTGTCATCATCAGAGACATGCAGACTCCGATGAGGTGGTATTCCCATGCCCTCATCATCAGGAAACATCAGTGGTTGTGCATCAGTGCATTCTATGTCTTCCACCACTGGGGAAGGACTAGGTGGATTCCCTTGGGAAACCCTGCCAGCAGAGTCTTCAAACAGCATAAGAGACTGCTGCATAACTTGAGGCTCAGACAGTTTCCCTGATATGCATGGGGGTTATGTGACAGACTGATGGGCTTGGTTTTCAGGCGCCACCTGTGCGCTTTCTGCAGAAGACTGGGTGGGAGATAATGTTGTGAACATGCTGGATCCACTGTCGGCCACCCAATTGACTAGCGCCTGTACCTGCTCAGGCCTTACCATCTTTAGAACGGCATTGGGCCCCACCAAATATCGCTGTAAATTCTGGCGAGTACTGGAAACTGAGGTAGTTGGTTCACTAAGACGTGTGGCTGTGGCAGAATGGCCACGTCCTCTCCCAGCACCAGAGGGTGCACTAACACCACCACGACCGCGTCCGCGTCCCTTTCTAGATGTTTTCCTTATTGTTACCATTCACCAAGCACCACAATAAGAAAATAAATATTTTGTATTGATTTCAAATTCAGGCCTTTTTTTACAGGCACCTAACACTATCTGCCTATTTATTTATGTAGCGTATTACACTAATCCAGGCACAGCAGTAACCAGTTATTTAGGGGAATATCTCTTTTAGGGCTAGTATTTAGACCCTGGATGAAAGGTATCCTTTATGGACATATTTACACTTGGAGATGCACAGTAGCGTGAGAAAAATATGTAGCAATTGTATTTTAACACTTTGTGTAATATACCCTTTCACGGTCAGATTAACCAGATTCAGGGTATTGCTATATTGGCAATTGAATTTCACCCCAGAAAAAAATATACCCTTTTATGGACAGATTAACACTTGGCCTGCAACAGCTGGGACACCAGATTCAGGGTATTGCTATTTTGGCAATTGAATTTTACCCCAGAACAAAATATATGTTTTGGCAGACACTATTATACTTTGCCAGCCAGTGCTGGGGCACCAGATTCAGGGTATTGCTATTTTGGCTATTGAATTTCACTCCAGAACAAAATATACCCTTTTACGGACAGATTAACACTTGGCCTGCAACAGCTGGAACACCAGATTCAGGGTATTGCTATATTGGCAATTGAATTTCACCCCAGAAAAAAATATACCCTTTATGGACAGATTAACACTTGGCCTGCAACAGCTGGGACACCAGATTCAGGGTATTGCTATTTTGGCAATTGAATTTTACCCCAGAACAAAATATATGTTTTGGCAGACACTATTATACTTTGCCAGCCAGTGCTGGGGCACCAGATTCAGGGTATTGCTATTTTGGCTATTGAATTTCACTCCAGAACAAAATATACCCTTTACGGACAGATTAACACTTGGCCTGAAACAGCTGGAACACCAGATTCAGGGTATTGCTATATTGGCAATTGAATTTCACCCCAGAAAAAAATATACCCTTTTACAGACAGATTAACTTTTGTCCTGCAACACCTGGGACACCATGTTCAGGGTATTGCTATTTTGGCAATTGAATTTCACCCCAGAACAAAAAATATATGTTTTGGCGGACACTATTATACTTTGCCAGCCAGTGCTGGGACACCAGATTCAGGGTATTGCTATTTTGGCAATTGAATTTCACTCCAGAAAAATATATGTTTTGGCAGACACTATTATACTTTGCCAGCCAGTGCTGGGACACCAGATTCAGGGTATTGCTATTTTGGCTATTCAATTTCACCCCAGAACAAAATATACCCTTTTACGGACAGAATAACACTTGGCCTGCAACGGCTGGAACACCAGATTCAGGGTATTGCTATATTGGCAATTGAATTTCACCCCAGAAAAAAATATACCCATTTACGGACAGATTAACACTTGGCCTGCAACAGCTGGGACACCAGATTCAGGGTATTGCTATTTTGGCAATTGAATTTTACCCCAGAACAAAATATATGTTTTGGCAGACACTATTATACTTTGAGAGTAAAAGTGACGCACAGGATTCACAGGAAAACAAATCGGGTGCTCTCAGTATGGTGGATACACCCTTACCACCACAAAAAGAGTATCAGAAATATAACAATATACTGGACACTCCAAGGATATTGAGAAAAATAGTGAATTGATAAAATGACAATATCGAAAGTTTTTATTATTAAAACCAAATTATATACACATTAGTCTCCAGCAGAAATAAACTAGGGATTTGTCTCCAGTTCTCTATTGACCATCAATCCAACATGTTCTCCACTAGATATTCGCAGGACCTTTAGATATAACTCCTCCAATAGTCTGTCTGTTATGAACAATACTAATAATAGTGAAATATTCTCCTAAAATGACACTAAACGAAAACTACATCCACAATTGTGCAGTCCAGCAATAGTTGTGCAAATAGCGTGCATGTGCAAATGAACAAATCCAACTGTGCAAAAACGCAATATATATCCAGTGCCTCCTTAATTGATCCAATGCCACCGTTTTTAGTTAATAGTGATGATAATTAATAGTAGTCTCAATGTCCCTCTAAAATCAATCCAATAACACCATTTGTTAGTTAATGATAATAATAATTGATTGTCCAGTGTTCATATTTAAAAGTCCTTATTTGAAGTCCAGCTTTTATAACTAAAATCCTCAGAGTCTCACCATTCAATCCTGCAGGTTGTATTAGCGGCGTCCCGCTATATTCCACATCAGCGGCGTCCCGCTGCAAAACAATTAGACACGTGTCTCTCCTACCTGACTCTGCCAGCTGATACAGGAACGCTCTTACCCCGGTATTGAGGTTCGGCTTTCAGGAGGTGTTTCACTTTCACTCCCGCTTGTTCAGCCTTCTTACCTTTAATTTGCTGTAACACGTGGATCGCTCGACCGTAGTTCCAAAGTCCACGCTTCCTTGTTCATTCAGCGTATAAGTCGTTCGCTGGGCATACACTTGAGAATTGGCGTTCTCTGTATTAGTGCACTATTCAGGATCCGACCAGGCGTTTCGGGCTTTGGTCCTCTTCTTCAGTGGTCCTGAAGAAGGGGACCAAAGCCCCGAAACGCGTCTGGTCGGACCCCTGAATAGTGCACTAATACAGAGAACGCCAATTCTCAAGTATATGCCCCGCGGAACGATTTATACACTGAATGAACAAGGAAGCCTGGACTTTGGAACATGTTGGATTGATGGTCAATAGAGAACTGGAGACAAATCCCTAGTTTATTTCTGCTGGAGACTAATGTGTATATAATTTGGTTTTAATAATAAAAACTTTCGATATTGTCATTTTATCAATTCACTATTTTTCTCAATATCCTTGGAGTGCCCAGTATATTGTTATATTTCTGATACTATTATACTTTGCCAGCCAGTGCTGGGGCACCAGATTCAGGGTATTGCTATATTGGCAATTGAATTTCACCCCAGAACAAAATATACCCTTTTACGGATAGATTAACACTTGGCCTGCAAGAGCTGGAACACCAGATTCAGGGTATTGCTATATTGGCAATTGAATTTCACCCCAGAACAAAATTTTCCCTTTACGGACAGATTAACAGTTGGCCTGCAACAGCTGGGACACCAGATTCAGGGTATTGCTATTTTGGCAATTGAATTTCACCACAGAACAAAATATATGTTTTGGCGGACACTATTATACTTTGCCAGCCAGTGCTGGGTCACCAGATTCAGGGTATTGCTATTTTGGCAATTGAATTTCACCCCAGAACAAAATATATGTTTTGGCAGACACTATTATACTTTGCCAGACAGTGCTGGGACACCATATTCAGGGTATTGCTATTTTGGCTATTGAATTTTACCACAGAAAATAATTTATCCTTTGCCAGACAGCAGACAGTATTACACTTGGCTAGCCAAAGCTGGAACACCAGATTTAGGGGATTGGTGTTTTAGCAATTGTATTTAACCCCTTAATAGAATATAGAAATTGCTATCCTGAGTTTCTAGGGGTGACAATAAGCACAGCCAGCCCCTGATGTAGGATATAGAAAATAAAAAAACTAGTATTGATGGATTAACGGACTTGGTGGCAGCTTGTTCTGGTGCACCACATGTCACAAAATTGCCGCCAATCACCCCACAAAAAGTGACAGAAAAACGCTCTGTTTAGCCTAAAAACCAGTGAGCAATTAACTAGCAGAAGTTGAATCATTCACAGCTGTAGATCAATCAGTTCATTAGGTACTGTTGCTGACTTTTCCCTGCCTAATCTCGCCCTCACAGAAGCTGCATCCTCTCCCTACACTAATCAAAGCAGTGTGACGTGCGGTGCTATGTGACTCCAGCTTAAATAGAGGCTGGGTCACATGCTGCACTTGGCCAATCACAGCCATGCCATTAGTAGGCATGGCTGTGATGGCTTCTTAGGGCAAGAAGTAAAACGCTAGCTGATTGGCTGCTGTGCAGCCCTTCAGAAAGCGGGAAGAAATCGCCGAACAACGGACCCGAACCCAAACTTTTTTGAAAATGTTCGGGTCCGGGTCCCGAACACCCCAAAATTCGGTACGAACCCGAACTATGCTCGAACTGTTCGCTCAACACTAGACCTAACAATAACCTCACTTATTGACAATTGTGTCTCATCATCATCATCAACCTCTTGAGACACTAATTGCGTTTGCCTTATTGGAAACTGTGTCTCCTTTAAATATCCAAGTGTGGGATCACTTGTTTTTCATGACTCTCCATGGTGGGAGGAAGGAGGATCAGGGTGAGGATTCTGTTGACCAAAATCTTGGCTACTGAGATTGGACTTTGTGGAAGACAGGGTGGTGCTTAGACGACTGTAAGCATTATCTGCTGCAATCTAACCGACCACCTGGTCGCACTGTTGTGGCTTCAGAGTGGCTTCCTGCGCCGCCCTGCAAACTGGGACATGAAGCTAGGTATCGTGGATGAGTGTGTTTCTTAGGCTCTAGCAGTAGGCACAGTTTCACCACGCCCAGGGCCACGGCCTCTGAATGTACCATCAGCAGCACGGCCACTTCCCCGTCCCTTACTGCTCGACTTGAGTATATTAAATCGTATATATGCTTGCAAGTATGTCACAGGTTTTGTAAGTGTATGCGCAAATAAATTACACAGAATGTCACAGATATTTAGGATGTTCAAACGTTATACAGGAGATGTAGTGCAGGTAGGGTTGAGTGAACCCGAACTGTATAGTTCAGCTTTTTACCAAATTTTGGGGTGTTCGGGACACGGACCCGAACATTTCCGTAAAAGTTTGGGCTCAGTTTCGGTGTTAGGCGCTTTCTTGGCGCTTTTTGAAAGGCTGCAAAGCAGCCAATCAACAGGCGTCATACTACTTGCCCCAAGAGGCCATCACAGCCATGCCTACTAATGGCATGGCTGTGATTGTCCAGAGCAGCATGTGACCAAGGCTCTGTATAAGCTTGAGTCACATAGCGCTGTACGTCACTCTGCTGTTTCAAGTGTAGAGAGAGGATGCTGCTGGAATTGTGATTTCAGGGAGAAAATAGGAGAGAATCTAACTCAGCGATCTACCTAGAACTAGTTGTGTGGGTGCAGGGCACTATCCTTTTACCCTGCTCTGAGCTCATTGACCAAAAAATACAAACTTTTAGAATTCTGTTAGTTAGGTGGGTGGCGGCGGCCATTTTATGCATGCTCAGTGCACTAGTTCTGCATCTGAGCTTTTGGGACATTGCAAATAACAATTTTTTTGGGGAAAACTACAACATCTGTATTTGTCAGTGTTCAATTTAAGCTAGAAATACACCCATCATTTTCAGGGGTTTGAAAAACACACTTTAAAAAAAAAAAAAAAAACTGTATTTTCCAGATCTGCAAGTGTTAAATTCAAGTTTAATATATGCAGCATTCATATTCTGTTAGCAAAAAAAAGACTTTTTGTGCAATCTACAACATCTGTATTATACACCAATCATTTTCTGGTGTTTGAAAAACACACTTTTTGACAAAAACACTATTTTCAAGCCTTGCAGCATCAGCACGTGTGAAATTACAGGCTTATATACTGCTGTCAAATTCAGTTGTTAAACAAACAGTCGTTATGAGGAGAGCGTCAAATAAGGGAGTAGACACCTCAAAAACCAAGAAAGGTCTTTGGCTCCTCCTGCTTCCTCTTTTGCTGCATTCGCGTCCTCTTCATCCACCTCTGGAGTGACAGTGCCACCTGGTATCCCACAAACAGAAGATATGCCAGCAACACCAACACCTGGGTCACCAAGCATCTCCACAATGTCCCATGGAGGTGTTCAGCTCTCCATATCCCAAACGCTGGAGAGGAAGAGGAAGTACCCCCTACCCACCCGCGATCTCTAGCCCTGAATGCCAGCATTTATAAATTACTTGAAATGCTGTCATTCTGTCTGGAGGGACGGAGAGTTTTAAAGGCCTTATGGCGGTGGCTGTCCCACAGTATGTCGTGCCCAGCCGCCACTACTTTTCAAGGCGAGCCATCCCTTCCCTTCACAACCAAGTAGGGGACAAAATCAGGTGTGCACTGCGCAACGCCATCTGTGGCAAGGTGCACCTGACTTGGAGATGCTGGCCTGCCCTGCAGCCAGTGTATTATCTGAACGTGTGTTTAGCACGGCAGAGGGCGTCATCACAAACAAGCGCAGCTGCCTGTCCAGAGCCAATGTGGACAAGCTCACGTTCATTAAAATGAACCAGGCATGGATCCCTTAGGACTTGTCCGTACCTTGTGTAGAATAGACATGTATACCGGCACTAACCAGCCATTGTTATACTGCAGCGCAATTGCTCATGTTTGTATTTTGGATATTTCACACTCTTTTGGAGTGTACCTTAATTTTAAAAAATTAAATTAAAACCAAAAACCTGTGTTGGCTATCTCGTCCTCCTCCACCGCCGTTTCCACCTACTCCGCTGCGTCCATCGCCTCCTCAAACCCCTACTCCATATGGAACTCCAAAATGTTGGTGTGTATAGTACCACTGCTATACCTATTAGACCGGTAAAATAAATAAACAAAATTATCTGTTACATTTTCTGGTGAAATTAACCACTTTTTGGGTGTATAGTACCACTGCTATACCTAGTAGGCCGTTTAAAAAAATAAATAAAATTGTTATTAACATTTTCTGGTGAAATTTACTAATTTTTGGGTGTATAGTAACACTGCTATACCTAGTAGGACGATTAAAAAAAAAAAATTGTCATTTACATTTTCGGGGGAAATTCACTAATTTTTGGGTGCATAGTACAATTGCTATACCTATTAGACCGGTAAAATAAATAAAAAAAAATAAAAAAATTATCTGTTATATTTTCTGGTAAATTAACCACTTTTTGGGTGTATAGTACCCTGCAACTTCTGGAAGAGGGGTTAAAGGTGGTCACTTGGACCTAGCGTAACCTTTGCAACCTCTCTGACTAGTAATAGGTAAAATGTAATCTTTATTAATCACTCTATTAAAAATACATTAACTACTTGGAAACATGCACCTACACCGCTGCTTCAACCTACATCGCCACATCCACCGCCTGCTGAACCTCCTACTCAATATGGATCTCGTCCTCCTAGATCAAGATTATTATTTTTATTATTACATATTTTATGTTATTTGAAGTCATTTAGCTATCCACAGCTAAGCGCAGGTAATGTCGCTATCACCAGCGGCTAAGAAAAAATTTACACAGAATGTCACAGATATTTAGTATGCGCAAACGTTTTACAGGAGATGTAGCTCAGGTAATGTCAGCAGCGGCCAAACAATTGCGCTGAATGTCACAGATATTTAGGATGCGCAAAGGTAACACAACAGATGTAGCAGAGATTGTGTCACTGTCAGCAGCAGCCTAACAATTGCATGCAATTTAGCGCAGGCTGCGCTAATAATATATATTGCAGCCAGATAAAACAATAGTCCTTAAAAGGACGTTTGGGTTTGGGTCTTTAACACCTTTCAATACTAAACCCTGCCTAAAAGAAAAAAAAAAACTATTCCTGTCTCTACACTATCTGTCCCTTCTGCTGCAGCTCACTCTGACTAAGACTGAGCCAAACCACGTGTCATCGGGTGCTATATAGCACCCGATTACGTGTTCCGGACAGCCAATCACCGTAATGCCAGTAACCAAATAGCTACGGCATTACAGTGAGTGCCAGTGCTTGGCAGGAGACTCGAGCATCGTGCTTGAGCACACGCTGTTTTAAAATGATGTTCGGCCAAGCATGCTCGCCCAACACTAGAGGACATCACTGACGTGCAGACACTACATGATGAAGTCGATTGCACTTGGGAGCCGGGTGCAGAAAGGGCTTCATCATCATCAGGAGAAGAGGGTGGCAGCTCTTGGCCGTGAGGCAGCGGCTGAGCCAGCAAGGGGGTAGCATGGCTGGGAGTCAGCAGGGTGGCAGCAGTGTGAGGTTGGGAGTCAAACGTGCCCAGGGTAGACCACCTGCTTCACAGCAGCCTTCCTGCTCACGGAGGCAGTGGCAGTAGCAGTCAGTCAGTGCGGACTTTGTATATAAGAGGGGGTCAGCGGCACTGCGATGCTCTGCGATCCGCTTTATATCCAAAATTATCGCCACATGCGCATATGTCCAGTTATGTTGTTACCAATCTGGTGGTGCTCTGCCCATGATATGTAGATCAATGCGATATGTCATGTGAGGAAAGTGATAAGAGAGGCGGCACTCACCATGGAAGTCTTCAATCTTGCTTTATTTCGCTGTAATTACAGCGGCGTGATGATGCGCAAGTTTGTGCGCAAAACGGACGTCCCACTCTAAACACCTGCATTGGCGTCCGCCCGCAGCCCTTATTGTATTGCGAATTAATGCTGTAATTACAGCAAAATAAAACAAGATTGAAGACTTCCATGGTGAGTGCCGCCTCTCTTTATCACTTTCCTCGCATAACATAAGTCAGTGCGGACTGTTGGGGGGAAAATCAACTACTTGGCGGTGTGGAAGTTTTTTGTTAAGCCACTGGAAGAGGTGAATGTGGGCATATGTAGAATCTGTGGGCAGAAGTTGAAGCGTGCCCAGGGTGCCAATATTGGGACTACGGACCTGTGTCAACATGTGCAGCGTCGCCATACAGTAGCCTGGGAGAACCTTGGCTCCGATGTGGTGGTCCAGCCTGCCGGAGCAACCGCTGCATCACCCAGTGGCACGCACCTAGTTTTAGGCAGTCAAGGCTCCACCACCTCAGCCGAAGGGACCTGTCTGTCAATCCCATCTTCTGTTGGTCCACAGGCTCCTGCTCCTCCTCCTCCTACTTTTTGCAAAGTGATTGCTAAGAGACAGCAGTAGCGCAGAAGCTGAATGTGCTCCTGTCCAAGTTGCTGTTGCTGCAGTCTCTTACTTTCCAAGTAGTGTACTCTGTACATTTCAGACTACTGATGCCTTGTGCCGAGCCAAGGTGGAGAGTCCCAAGCCGTCATTTCTTTGCCAAAAAGGCAGTGCCTGCAACAATATGTAGAACAGAAGGTGGGCCAGTCCTTGAGCCTGTCGGTGTCTGCCAAAGTGCGCGGCAGTGCCAAGGGTGGAGCTGTAACTACAGTCAGGGACAATACATGCCATTTACGGCCCACTGGGTGAATGTCGTTCCTGCAAAGCCACACCAGCAACTTGGCCAGGTGACACCGATTCTGCCTCCACGTTTGTCGTTGGTCCTGCGACAATGTCTGCCTCATCATCCTCCACTATGTCTTGAGCCTCCACTGCAGTGACAAGTCACAGTGCCCCTCCAGCATACCACATGTGCACGTGTGTCACGATGTTCTAAACCTGGTTTGCCTTGGCAAACGGAGTTATACAGGGCAGGAACTGCACCGTGTGATTCATCAAGAAATTGAATCCTGGCTTTCTCTGCGATAACTGAAAATCGGAACCATGGTGACCGACAACGGGAAGAACATGGCTAAGCGCTGTGTCAAGGAAGGCTAAGCCATGAGCCCTGCATGGCACAGGTGTTCAATCTCATAGTCAAGCGGTTCCTAAAGTCTTTCACTTATATGCAAGACATCCTAAAAATAGCTAGAAAACTTTGCATGCACTTCAGTCACTCGTACACTGCAAAGCACATCCTCTTTGAGCTGCAGCAGAATGGCATCCCCAACATAGGCTGATATGTGACATTTCCACCCACTGGAATTACACCTTCCATATGTTGGACCGACTATACTGAGCAGAGAAAGGCCATCAATGATTTCCTGATGACCCAAGCGGATAGGAGTACTCCCCTGTGCAACTTCGATGTCAGCTAGTGGCAGCTCATTCCTGACTCCTGCCATTTGCTCAGGCCCTTTGAGGAGGCAACGTTATTTGTCAGTCACCAGAACTACGGGAACAGATGGTGGTACAAATGGCTGGTCAGGGGACAGGAGATATGGCGCCTAGATCTCATAGCTACATGAGCCCTGTGGGGGCTGAACTGGAAGAGGAGGGGGAGGAAGACATTGGAGCACAGGCAATGTCTATCGAAATGGGTGGTTTCTCTACTCAGCTGACAGGAGAGGAGGAGCAGGAACAGCCAGAGAAGCTACAGGTCAATGAGGAAGAGGACCCAGAGACACCGTGGCAGTATGCAGTGGAGATGGAGGCAGGGAGTCCCTCTGAATCAGTTGCACAAATGGCCCTATGCATGCTCACTTGCTTGCAGAGTGACAGCCGAATTGTCACCATTCGGCAGAGGGATGACTTCTGGATCTCCATCTTTTTGGACCCTCGCTACCGTTCCAAAATGGGGGCCTTCTTTTTACCCTCTGAGTGGGAGGACAAACTGAACTACTATAGAGACATCCTATGTAGTGAGTTGGCTGCTGCTTATCTGTGCCGTCGTCCATACTCTCGTAGGTATGACCGGGAGAGCCCTTTGCACTCACGTTCCAGTGTCATGGCTTCTGTGGAGGGGTGGCAGGAGCAGTACCAGCTCCATCAGCAGCAGCCT
Organism: Bufotes viridis; assembly: GCA_033119425.1. Classification (NCBI taxonomy): domain Eukaryota; kingdom Metazoa; phylum Chordata; class Amphibia; order Anura; family Bufonidae; genus Bufotes; species Bufotes viridis. The sequence goes on along the minus strand of CM065597.1, from coordinate 54,917,456 downwards.
GAGTCTAGAGTGAAGAAACTACTCACCAGCAGCTAGACATAGAACGAGACCTGAACAAGCAGGTGGTGGCAAACTTGGACAGCACCCTGCCACCCCACATTGAAGATACGCTGGACTACTGGGCAGCCAAACAGGATTTGTGGCTGCTACTGGCAGAGTTTACCCTAGAAAATCTGTTCAGCCCGGGCAGTAATGTGGCATCAGAGAGGGTTTTTAGTGCTTCTGGGCCCATAGTTACCCCAAGAAGAACTCGCCTGTCCACCATAAATGTGGAGAGGCTGAACTTTGTCAAGATAAATCAGGTGTGCATAAGCCAGGATTTCCACTCCACCAATGCCTGATGTATCAGGCTAGATCATCCATGGTGCCACACCAACACTTTGACAAAAGAGACCGGTTTCTTGTGCTACCTACTATTATGATGCTGCCACCCGCCTGATTCCACACATCTGATGACAAGTGCTCCTTCTTACACCCACCATCATCAGAGTGTACTTTTTGCCACCCACCTCCGCACATTATGTCACCATTTTACTCTGTGGTCTCCTGATGCTGATGCAACCTCCACACTATGTCACCTTGCCACTCTGTGGTGTCCTCATGCTACTTCCACCTCCAAACTATGTCACTTTGCCACTCTGTGGCTTTCTGATGCTGCTGCCACCTCCAAACTGTCATGGTGCTCTCGGTGGCCTTCTCCTGATTCTGCTGCCACCTCTAGACTCAGTTGTTGGGCCACTCTGTGGTCTCCTCATGCTGCTTCCACCTCACAACTATGTCAGAGGGCCATCTCTGTGGACTTCTCATGCTGTTCCCATCTTGCCCACTTCATCACTGGTCCACTATTTAGCCTTTCGACCTGGCTGACATCATCATTTATTTGACCGTTCTTCTGATCTGTCAGAAGGAAGGAAAAATGAGAAGCACAATGGAACCTGTCTGTGTAGCAACTGTAAGGCCTGTATGGTCCCATCAGAATTGGCTTATGATTTGGTAGCCAAAAGCAGGAGTGGGTACAAAACACAGAAGACAAATATTCCATTCACGTGTCATCTCTGTTTTGGATCCACTCCTGTTTTTTTTACATTTTGCCATTAGCAATACTGATGGATTATTGACCAAATGCTGACCGATTGACGGCAAATGCTCAACAGACAGGATCCGTTTTTGTGGGTTATTGTTCTGACGGTTCAGAGGAAGGGCAAAATAATTAGTGATGTCAACACAAACTTACTGTTGACACCATCTCCAATCTGTCAGGAGGGCTCTACTTGTATAAGCGTTTAATAGATCAGATTCTGTAGACATCTATGTGGAATCAGCTGACGATGGTTTACAAGGAGTGCGCTTCTTCTTGGCACTAACATCGACCTGTAAGTCTGAGTTCATACTTGAGTTATTTGATCAGTTTTGGCCCCATGACTGCCCAAATAAGTGAAGTGTGCAGTGATTCTAAGAGCGACGCCTGTCATCTGCATGTCATACTGACTCACGATATTATTTCACTACCACAGCAGACTCCCTATTCGTGTTACTGCAAGGCATAGTGTTCTACACCATTATAAAGGCTGTCTGTAGTCAGGAAATAGCAGGTTTTTTTATGCGATTCGCGCAAATAAATTTAGATCGAAACAAATTTTTCAGAAAATTTGGCCAACCGGCCGAATCAAATGTTTTAAAAATTCGCTCATCTCTAGTTACTTGCTATTAGGTGCTATTTTCTTTTAGCTATATATACCTTGTCAAGTGTGAAATTTAAGTTCTTTTTCTGTACCCATGATATGCAGTCCTAGAAGAGATAGCTGAACATTAATAATTGTTAATGATGAGCGGCTGGGTCAATATTCGAATTTGCGATATTTTGAAAATATGTGGGCGAATATTTTGGAGAAAAATGAAAAATATTCCAAAATACGAATATATAGTACTATATTCTAAATATTCGCAAATTCCTCGAAGTGCCGATATTCACAATAAATATTCGTGATTCGAATATTAATGCCCAACACTAATAATTGTTTGTCTAGCTAACCTGACCCATGCCATACAATTTATGGGTTGGGAAGATACTCCCTTTCTGACAATATTGTGTTTTGCTAAAAATAACAGCTTTAGAATCATTTTTTTATGTGTAGTCAAAAACCCGGACATGTTACCCAAAAATTAAATGGAGAGATCAAAAAATGTTACAAGTTAAAGTTTGAGAGTACAAGTGCACCTAACTAATTCTAATTCTAGAAGAGGTCCAGGTAATGTGCAGGTCAATCAAAATCAAGACAGTTACATGTTGGTAGACATGCAAGACCCATTTAAAATGTGATGGTTTCTTATTGGATGTGGTCCATATAGGCTACAATATTTTTCATGTCAAGAATAGTGATGCAGACTTTTTCCATGAAATCTGCAAGAAAGGCAATGGAAACACTGACAGAACAGAGTGTTTAGCTTTTATACTGTATTTCCAGTTCAACAAACAAAGGACTGTTTTTTCCTGTTGAATGCGATAAAATCAAAAGTACATTACAAAAGTAGACATTAATGTTACATTGTACCACTCACTTCCCTGAGTTAAGTGAAATTACATCAAATAACACATTGCAAAATGTTACAAAAACATATTTTTTAAGGATTTAATATAATACAGTATCACAATTGTTAGACTCTTTTGATATTTAATTACTCTATTTACTTTCTTGATTGTGTTCTGTATTGGAGATGTAAGTGAATGCAGGTATGCCCTTTATTTTATTTAAATAGAACCTCTTATTTCAAAGTTAATGGAAAACAAGAGAAAAAAACCCAATGATTTACAGTTGAAAAAGTGGGCTACAATGGTGCATTAAAATGACTATTGTGCTTGTTTAGGTTTACCCTCTATTTAAAACATTCAACATACAATAATGTATTACAGTTAGTTATTAAGCCAGAGTTTTATTTTATTTGTGGTTTCTGGTTGTTAGAGGTGCCATACTCGGGAGACTTTCTTTGTGTTTGGTTTAACTGTCAGAGATGTCTTAAATCCTGTTGCTATAGTTACTGAAGAAATACAGTAACAAGTTGGCAAAGCTGATTCTGCTTCTACATTCTTTCCAATTCACAGTGCAGATTCAGTTTAATAACCCAATTTAATAACTCGTCTGAACGAAGAAGAAAAAATGCACCATTTGTTAATAATGTAGCATTTCCATATTCTCTAGACTCTAAAAAGATTGTTTAAATTGTTATCATATCATGTTTATCTCAATTTAAATGCTAAACAATTAAGTTGTCTTTATGTGAAAGCTTCACATTTTTATAATGTTTTTTCTTCTTCTTTCTTCTCTTGCAGACAGTAGTGTTAAATCTACTAAATAATGTGCTTGGTATTATAGGTGAAAAAATAAATGGTCAAGCTTATATTTTAATGTAAGCATTTTTTCATTTTAAGCACCACCAAACAATGAAACATTATTTAATTCCAATATTCATGTTATATTTTATTGACTTCTGGAAAACAAATTATTTTTATGTTGAATGTAGAAGATGCTTTTAGTAAAATCAACTGTATTTTCTTCTGATTTTGAAGAATGTTTAACCAGCAAGATTGATTAGGCCCTATTCACACGTCCGTTGTGTTTATGGATCCGCAAATTTCGGATCCATAAACACACCCGGCCGGCAGCCCCATAGAAATGCAATTGCGGACAAGAATAGGACATGCTCTACTTTTTTGCGGAGCTGCGGCCGTAAGATCGGCGGCGCGCTCCGCAAAAACTGATGCGGAGAGCACAGCGTGTGCTCTCCGCATCGTTCCGTGCCCCATTCACAGTCAATGGGTCCGCATGTATTCCGCAGAATTTCGGAATACATGCGGACAACATTGCGGACGTGTGAATAGGGCCTTAGTGTTGACTGCACAACTTCTTGTCAACTGCGCAACATTATTTTCACTCAATCTTATATGTATCTTCCTCTTGTAAATTGAACAGACAGTATGTCACACCTCTATACCATCCACATACCCCACTTGCACAGCTTGCTGTCAATGCCTGAATTCTAAATTTTAAGACAATAGTTACTCCATACCTACACAAGCAAACACTTAATTCACCTGCAGTCAAAGAGTTAAACATATTAAGAAAGGCTATGGATTCTTTATCTTTTATTCTTGGCTTATAATACAAAGGCCAAGCATATTAAAGTCTTAAGCCTTAAAGGGGTATTCCGGTAGGTAAAAGTCATCCCCTATCTACAGTATTGATGGGTGCGAATATTCGAATCGCGAATTTTAATCGTGAATCCCGCCACTTTGAGAATTCGCGAATATTTAGAATATAGTGATATATATTCGTAAATTTGGAATATTCAAGATTTTTTTCATATGTGAACCTCTGATCCCTCCCGATTCTTGCTTGTGGGCCAATGAGAAGGCTGCAATATCTTTGTCTGAGATTAGCAACATCCCTAGCAACCAATAGGAAAGTTGCCTACCCCTTTACTATATAAGACCCTCCCCAGCAGCCATTGTGTGTAGTATTTTGCAGATCTGAAAGAGACATCATACATACATACATACATACATACATACATACATAGTGCTGTGATGTCAAAAGTTCACAACAATACTTAGTGCACCAATCACTAATATGTATTCAAACCTGCTAAAATGTGAATTTGCACGTGTTGCGCCAAAATATTTGCATCATTAGTGCCGATTTCACAATCGCAAATATAATGGAGCACTCTATCTGTATATAAAGCTATTGTAATGTTCTGCCGTGCCAACCATTTTCTCCAGTGTCAGGAAACTTCTAGCAGCTTGAAAAATGTAGCTATAGTGACCCACGCCTGTATTCTGCACGCATTACGCGCATATTACATCGCCAATTTTGCAAACAAGACCATATTCGCAAATTCTCGAATTCACGAATATATGCCGAATATTCTACCAAATATTTGCGAAATACCTCAATTTCTATTATTGTCCCTGACGCTCATCACTAATCTACAGGATAATTTTCAGATCGGTGGGGATCCTCCCTCTGGGACCCCACTGATCACGAAAAAGGGGCCCTGTACCCCTGCTGTTCTCCTGAAATGACTGGAGTGGCCTGTCGCACATGTAAGTGGCTGCTCCATACATTTGTATGGGAGTTCCGGAGATAGCCGAGTAGAGCGCGCCACTCTCTCCAGGACTCCCATAGAAATGAATGGAGCAGCTGCTCATATGTTTGAGCGGCCACACCAGTCATTTCAGGAGAGCAGCAGGGAGCCTGCAGAGGTTTTATACCCCCATTCTTGCTTTCGGTGGAGGTCCCAGTGGTAGGACCCCACCAATCCTGTGGATAAGGGATATCTTTACCCACTAGAATATCCCTTTAAAGGTTTTGTGCCATGAACTTCTTTTCACCCTAACATATTTTCATTGCTACTCTAGCTCCCATTCCTCTATGGATGTTCTTTTTTTTTTCAAGTTTACATCATTTACAGTTTGCTCTTATTCCCCGTGTTTGAATCCTTCTCCCTGGTTTGTCATGTGACTGCTGTCCCATCATGCTTTAAGAAAAGAGGATGTGTCCAAACATCAGCAGATCATAGGACACTTACAACATCCCTTGTTCTTACCAATGAGGCTTCCTATGTCCAATATTTATAAGGCTCCAATGCAGCAAATAACCAACATTAACTAGAAATTGAAACTGATTTGCCACAGGGTGCAATGGTCGGCTAATAATTTTAGAATAAGGCAGTTTTGATGAATGGTGGTATACATTTATACTAGTGGCATAACACCTTTAATATGAAAGTATAATGATTGCAAAAGACAAAAGAGATAAAAAGAACTGACAGAAAACAAAAGGGAAAAATGATGGCAAGACCTAAAAATAATTCTTCGAGCCCTTTCTAATTCCTTGACACAAATCTGACCCTTACAATCTGAAACAATATAACTTTGTCCAAGTCATATTTTAATATCTTTAGTCCTTGCTTCAACTTTTTGGAGCTGCTAACTAATTCATTAGTCAAATGTAATGTTCATAATATAGGCCTATGTACTGTACTTGCACGGTTCAGTGAAGGAAATGTTATCACTGTAGGTAGGGACAGACACGGACAGTGAGCTCTAAGGCTGGAACCCAGCCCGCTTTCTCTACCTACTTGAAGTACAAGCCCTAAATAGTTCAACAGCATATTCCTCCTAGTGTGGCCATGCCAAGGCTGAGGATCATGCCGCTAGAGCCTAGACAGGTAAGTTTGTTACAGGAAATGTACATACAGTACTTTGTGTCAATAACAGCATCATATCCGTCAACAGGATGTGTGTGGTATTGCAAGTCAGCAACATTACTTCATCCGACATTACCAAAAGAAAACAGCTATGTTTTTATAATACTGGGAAACCCCTTAACCCATAGGATATGCTTCACTCGGTCAGCATTTGCTCAATAATCCATCAGTATTGCTAAAGCCAAAAAACAACGGGTTTATTTTGCTGTTAACCCTTGCTGTGTTTAAAATTTCACCTCCATTTTCCAAGACCTCAAGGGTTAACAAAGTTTGTAACATCAGTTTTGAATAATTTGAGGGGTGCAGTTTCTTAAATGGGGTCATTTATGGGTGTTTTCCATTTTGTGGAAAATTTGAAAAATTACTAGATTTCTAAACCTTCTAACATCCTAAAAAAATCTAATGACATTTACAAAATGCTGGCAACATGAAGTAGACATATGGGGAAAGTTAAGTAATAAATATTATTACTTTCTGTTTTAAAAGCAGAGAAATTAAAATTTGTGTTAAATTTGGGATTTTTCATAAATAAAGATGAAATATATTGACTCAAATTTATGACTGTCATGAAGTACACTTGTAAGATGTCACGAGAAAACATTCTCAGAGTGGCTTGGATAACTAAAAGCGTTCCAAAGTTATTACTAGAGTTGAGGGAATTTGTGTTTTAAGTTCGGCGTCCAAAGTTCGGACCATAACGGCATTTGGAATCCATAAGGGGATTCTTCAATGAACCCGAACCTTGGACAACACGGAGGACCTGGGGTGATGTCACCGTCATGTGATCAGTGCAGGGGCATGGCTCAGTACTGATTAGATAAGAGGTGGTAGCCTACGACCTCTTATCCAATCCAGTACTGAGCCACACCCCTGCACTGATCACATGATGGTGACGCCACCCCAGGTCCTTCACCCCGTGTTCCAAATGCCGTTATGGTCTGTGGTAGCGCAATCCATAACGGGATGCTTGGATAACCCGAACCCGAACTTTGGACGCCGAATTTAAAACACAAGTTCGCTCAACTCTAGTTATTACCACATAAAGTGATGTATGTCAGATTTGCTAATCGGCCTTGGATTTAAGCTGAAAAGTGGCTCGGAACTGAAGGAGTTAAAGCATTATATGTCAATTGATGAGTGAATTTTTAAAAATTTGATTCGCCGGTTCTCTGAATTATTTGGAAAAAGATTTGATCTAAATTTATTTGCTGCGAATCGCATACAAAATGGCCATTTCCTGGCTTCAGAGAGCCTTTATAGTGGTGTAGAACACTGTGCCTTGCAGTAACACAGATAGGGAGTCTGCTGTAGTAGTAAAATAATATCTAATATATTTCAAAATATCGCAAATTCGAATATAGCCGCTCATCATTAACAATTATTAATGTTCAGCTATCTCTTCTAGGACTGCATATCATGGGTACAGAAAAAGAACATAAATTTCACACTTGACAAGGGATATATAGCTAAAAGAAAATAGCACCTAATAGCAAGTAACTAGAGATGATCGAATTTTTAAAACATTTGATTCGGCCGGTTGGCCAAATTTTCTGAAAAAATTGTTTCGATCTAAATTTATTTGCGGCGAATCGCATAAAAAAACTGCTATTTCCTGACTACAGACCGCCTTTATAGTGGTGTAGAACACTATGCCTTGCTAATCGTCAAATATATTTTTCTTTTTTCCAATTATACATGACACAAAAAGGATTTAGAATATATAACAGTACTGCTGAACTGAAAATACGGCTGTAATTTTTGCACACAATGGCTAATAAACCCAGTTTTTCCCACTAATACAATCCAAAAAATGCTTTAGAACATATAACTGCACGAATAAGACATAGAAATATTTCCTTGTAATAAACCCTGTTAATGGCTGTATCAAACAACACTTGCACCCCAATAACAAGAACGGTTTGCTGAAATTACAGTGCTGTATAATGGCAATTTGGACCCCAGTCAGTGCAGCAAGGTGTAATAGCATTGTTCCTATTAGCCAGTAGTGATGAGCGGGCGAGTTTGCGATTATTTTCTTGATTGCGAAAAATCAGCAATGTAATATTTGCGTAATGCGCACAAAATACAGGCATGGGTCACTTTTGCTACATATTCCAAGCTGCTAGAAGTTTCCTGAGACTGGAGAAAGTGGTTGGCACGACAGAACATTAAAAATGGATTTATATGCAGTTAGAGGGCTCCAATATATTCGCGATTGCGCTAATCGGCACTAATGATGCAAATATTTTGGCGTAATACGTGACATTTCACATTTTAGCAGGTCTGCATGTATGTATGGACAGCAGAACCTATCATAGTACCTAACACACAGCACTGTAACAGCTACACTATATCAGGATATAACCTACTCTGACTATCTCCCATTAACTATCTGTATTTTACATATAAGCTATCTAACTATCTATCTAATGTAGTGTGGAAAGGACAGAGCACAGCAATGACACTGCTGTGTCTCTCAGAACTCCTATTGGTTGCTAGGGATATTGCTAAGCTCAGACAAAGACATTGCAGCCTTCTCATTGGCCCACAAGAAAGAATGGAGGTAACTGATGAAAGAAAAATAACCAAATATATATCACTATATTCTAAATATCGTCAAATTCTCGAAGTGCTGATATTCACGATTAATATTTGCGATTCGAATATTAGCGCCCAACATTATTACACAGGCTGTAACCTCCCCTACTGAACCCTGTTCAACATAAATGCCAATGCACAATTAAGTTTTTCCTAACACTGTCCCTAGTGCCTGCTGATGTCTCTCCCTGCACTAAGTACACTGGTAAATGGCGGAATCAAACCTGGCTGAGGCTATTTATAGTGCTGTGACATCACAGGGCTGGCTAGCTGCTGATTGACTGTATGCATGGCATTATGGGTGGTCCCGCCTTCCCAGAGTTCCATGCTCCATGTCCTCACACGTGCAGCAGCCATTTTATTAAAAAATTTGATTTGTTATCACGAAGCGTGAGGAAAATCGGATTCGGTGCAAATCAAATTTTTCCTTAAATTCGTATTGAATTCCACTTCATTAGCTTAGATTCGCTCATCTGTAATTAGGATTTAAAATTAAATACATTTTATTAATAGTATAATGAAAAGTTATACAGTTTCACAAAATATCTATACCCCAGTAGGAAGAAAACAGTTCCTTCAGTGCCATAGAGAAATTAAAAATAAGCCAATGTCTATTTTGACTGGTCTCCTTTAGCTAACAGAAGAAAAACAGTTTTCCTCCTTCTGGAGAGAGTTTCCATTTTTTCTGGACCACTGCCTTCAAGAATAACTACCAGTTGGATCTCTGCACTGAAAAAAACTGTCCTCTCCATGTGAAAAATACACATGTGCACAGCTCGTGACTCTATGGTTACAGTACAGTTTTAAAACTTGATTCTGAAGTCGCCTTTGGCATCAACTGGCACCTCAGTACCAAAGCCGACTTCGATTCAAGATTTTAAAATGGTTTTCAAGTTTAAAAATCTAAGTCTGACGTTATCGAGACATCGGTGACAATGATTTCAACTCACTAGAGCCCATACCGTTGAATGCTGTATAAAGGCGATCTCTGTACAGCTGTCAAACAAAGTTTTAACAGAAGTGTCCTCGGTAGTTATGAGCAGCAGGGGCAATATTCGAATTTAGAATTAGCAAATATGGTCTTGATTGCGAAAATCGGCAATGTAATATGTGCGTAATGTGTGCGCAATACAGGCGTGTGTCACTATAGCTAAATTTTTCAGGCTGTTAGAAGTTTCCTGAGAATGGAGAAAATGATTGGCACGGCAGAACATTAGAATAGCTTTATATGCAGATAGAGTGCTCCAATATATTCGCGATTGCGAAATTGGCACCAATGATGCAAATATTTTGGCGCAATACGTGCAAATTCACATTTTAACAGGACTGACTACATATTAGTGATTGGTGCACTAAGTATTGTTGTAAAATTTTGACATCATAGCACTAGTGATGAGCGTCAGGGGCTATATTTGAGTTTGCGATATTTGACAAATATTTTGTAGAATATTTGTCATATATTTGCAAATATAAAAAAAAACTAATATATAGCAATATATTGAATATATTGGTATATATTTGTTTTTAGAATATTTGTAATTTTCATCATCCATCTGAAGTGAGCAGTACATATATTTCCTCCCTGCTTAGGGTGTCTGGTTCCCACAAAACAGTTCAATTTTGTCCGGGCTCCCTAGTATTTCAGCCTGCTCCAGTCAGTGCTCGTTGTCGTGTGCATGGAGCGTTCCATCACCATGGGAATACCTCGGGGTTAGAATATACAATTGGATCTGAGTTTTCACGATCTCACAACAGCGAATAGTCTTGTCATAAGTATATGCAACCAATAGAGGGCATTGTTCGCAACTCATGAACAGCACCCTCTATTGGTTGCATAGTCTTATGACAAAACTATTCACTGTTGTGAGATCATGAAAACTCAGATCGCTACTTAGCTTCCTCATAGCTTGTCCAACATATTGGAGGCCACATGGGCACCCAGAATGTTCACGACAACTCTCCTTCAATCTTCCAATTGCATTTGTTGCAATAGGAAACCACTTTTTCTTAACTTTTTATTTTGTTGCAAATTTTTTACACTGCAAGCAAAGACGCACCATCTGAATATATGTTTAGTATTTCCTTTCGATTCAGTTGTAATATGGATGTGAACTAATTTGTCCTTTAAGTTTGTAACTTTCCTGAATATGAATTCTAGTCGTAGTGAATAGCTCACCTGTACACAGAAAATGCTAGAGGGTGCTCTAGCTGTGCTGATACACCCCAAACAGCTGAAAAACCAAATTGTAAAAAACAAGCTGGCACTCCTAGACGTGTGGTTCTAAAACAAATTTATTGATAATTAAAATTGGTAATTAAAAATACTACACACTAGTGAGAGGTATGATAAAATTGTAAGATATCAAATTTGCTGATCCCCCTTTTTATGGTGTAAAATCAGGTACAGCCTTCCTATTAAATCATGTAGCTTCTACTGCAGTTAATCAGATTAAATATACATCGCTATAATTCATATATCGCTATTAGTTCATGAGAAATTGCTGTGCAAAATAGTGCAGATTGTGCAAATGCGCAGTGTGCGGTTACAAAATGCAAAAAAAAAAAAGTGATAAAGTGCAGTCCTTGATGGTTCCTATAGGGAGAAACGTCCTGTGCAAAGATAGATTATTGTGCAAAAAGCTGCTGTGGAGGCAGCAGGTTTGTTCCTCAGATAGACCTGTGAAATAAAGATACAGTATAGTCTCTGACAACTAGTTCCTGTAAAAGAATAGAAGGTCCTGTGCAAAAATAAACTTTGTTCTCAAATGGTAGTGAATGGAATTCAATACTCTCCCCTTTGTTAGGGAATTAGTGCTGTAAAATAAATCTGTGGAACAATAATTTCAATGCCGATGTACTAATTATAGTGCCAAGCTTCCAGTTAGCTTTTAAATTAGTGTCACTTGCAGTTTGTAGTGATCCGGGCTCCTGTTGGGATAAAAGAGGTACCTCTGTTCCTTTTGCTCTGTCCAGGATTCACTCGCTGCTGCGAGCGCTTGTGTCTGCTGTCAGCTGCTGTCTTCTTCCTCAGCGTCCGCGCGCCCGCCCGTACACGTGGAGGGCTCGGCGTTCGCGGGAGAGGATCCCGGGGAGGAGTATAACTAAAATTGGAGCGCTCCTATTACTTTCTGTAATCCTTGATCTTATCACCGGTTATAATGAAAACGTCTCTGGGGGCAACTTCTCAAACGCGTTTCGGGGAACTCTGCCCCCTTGCTATAATTAGTACATCGGCATTGAAATTATTGTTCCACAGATTTATTTTACAGCACTAATTCCCCTAACAAAGGGGAGAGTATTGAATTCCATTCACTACCATTTGAGAACAAAGTTTATTTTTGCACAGGACCTTCTATTCTTTTACAGGAACTAGTTGTCAGAGACTATACTGTATCTTTATTTCACAGGTCTATCTGAGGAACAAACCTGCTGCCTCCACAGCAGCTTTTTTGCACAATAATCTATCTTTGCACAGGACGTTTCTCCCTATAGGAACCATCAAGGACTGCACTTTATCACTTTTTTTTTTTTTGCATTTTGTAACCGCACACTGCGCATTTGCACAATCTGCACTATTTTGCACAGCAATTTCTCATGAATTAATAGCGATATATGAATTATAGCGATGTATATTTAATCTGATTAACTGCAGTAGAAGCTACATGATTTAATAGGAAGGCTGTACCTGATTTTACACCATAAATTTGATATCTTACAATTTTATCATACCTCTCACTAGTGTGTAGTATTTTTAATTACCAATTTTAATTATCAATAAATTTATTTTAGAACCACACGTCTAGGAGTGCCAGCTTGTTTTTACAACTTTCCTGAATATGCACTGGGTTTGGGAATGATTAGAGTTCCTAAAATGGGGCCATTTTTAAGTACTGGCCATTTTTTTAAAATAGCATTCTTTTTTGTCCATATTCCAAACTCTATTGAGTGATAAAAGAGAAACTGGAGCTAGATTCATCACTCATCTGTTTCTCTTTTTTTTTTCTGAATTTTCCACTATTTGGTTTCTACATACCGTACTTCCAGGTCCTGTTTTTTGTATGCCTTTTCCATAAATCTCTTTTGAATTAATTGACTTTGTACCACATAATCTTGCTGTTTAGTATAATTTCTATATATTCTTTTGAATTGCCCCTTAGGGATATTTCTAACCGTTGGCTTATGATGGCAATTTGTGACATCTATGTAGACATTGACATCTGTTGGTTTGAAGTACGCTAGGTCTTATTTTTGAGTTCTTTTTGAACGCATTCGTGAACACATACACTCAATTACCACTGGTAAAGGCATTCCACGCCTTATAGTCCATATACAGTCCGCACATGGTGGGGACAGTTCAGTTTTGAGATTTACGGGCTTAGAAATTGTCCAGAACCCACCAAGAGGTTGTGACAGAGGACGTGAATTATTAAGAAAAGAAGGCAGGTGGATTTTGCGCTCGAATGCCACCGGCCCCCTGGGATTGAATGAAAAACTTGACATGAGTGTTTTCTTGTAACAATCTAATTGCACATGTATGTTTTCTCAATGTTTGTTATTGTTTTTAATGTCTCACTGATGTCTTATTCAAATTCTGACACTCCTTATTTGCTCACATGATTGTATTCGCAATGATGTGCGACAACCCACGTCAGCAATGCGCGCCAAGTTCATCGCATTTGGCGAATATAAAATGACGCAATTAGCGCCTAGGAGTCGCAATCATGGCCAGATGAAGCGGTGATACACAAAACGGCCGTCGCCATGTTCTCGTGATTGCACTGTTTGATTTTTCCCTCTCTACACCAATAAAGAAAGAATCGCATCGTATGGTGAGTTCCGCTCATTTCTCTTAATTTGTGGAATTTAATTTGGATCTTACAAGTAGTGCACCACCTGTTTGCGGATGTAACGTGACCACCTCCTTCCTCCATATGACTGGTGGTGTTTGCGATAGTCTGCTGTAGTGCCACCAACCCCTGGACTCTCCATTACTGTTCTTATTTTTGAGTTCATCATATTCCACAAAAAATTACTAAATCTAGAAAATTAACTAATTTATTGCCAAGAATTAATATGTATCAGCAATGCTTGTAAATCTGTTAGACATCCTTTCCATATAAATAGACAGTCGTCTATAAATCTCTTACTAAATAGAAGTCCAATTGATCTTTTTTCTACAAGGAAAGAGTCTATAAATTCTTCTTCCCAATAGGCCATAAACAGATTGGTGAGCATGTTCAGCAATTTTCAGAAATCCCAGAGTGGTGACTGGAAAGTGTGCTATGGAAGTGCAGCTACCTCTCCATTCACTGCTATGACACTGCTAGAAATAACTGAACCAGCTTATTATTGGAACTCCCATAAGTGGCGATCACAGGGTGAATGCATATGTACGGCACTCTGTTCACTTCAGGGGTTTAGTTCTGGAGATAAGCATGGGTCCAAGATTTGGGATACCAGTCTATCTGACACTTATTGCATATCCAAACAATAAGCCATCAATATCCCAGATTGTCCAACCCCTTTAAGGAATTATCTGACAAACTAACCATACAACTATACACAAGTTTTGAATGCTATGACATCTTTTTAGTACTATAAAAGGAACAATATATCTCTTTGCGTTCCTACACAGAACATGATGACACAATAGCGTATGTGACAGACTCTTGAGAGGAGGTGGGGGGTTAACATCATAATTTCTATAGAAAATGTTTCATATCCCAAGAAAAAGTAAAAGGAAGAATGTATGTTTTCATCAAAATGTCATGAAGATGTTATTCTGAATTCTAGAAAAAAATTGAAGACTGGTGTCAAGTAAAATAATTTAGTCATCCAAAGATTTAGTCATCAGAAGTTTAATCTATAGTAGGAATGAACAAATGGATTCTAAACTAATCTTTTGTTATAAATTTCCTAAATTGCATAAAAATGGTGCCCAGTGCCATTTTACTGTTAATATTGGTCATGAGAAAACCATGAGGGAGGACGAAGAGGGAGGATTACACTGTGTGGAGGGGGGGAAGGGGTTATTGCCCTGATTGGCTCAGAACCTGAAAAATCACCCCATCAGCCTATCAGGGGCAGTAGGAAGGAAGATCCCTATGCTGAGAGTCTGACAAAAAATTATTATAGACACAAGCCACTAATGTAATGTGATAGGCACACTAGTGAAAGAGAAAGAGATGTATAATTGTGTAGATTTCAGGGAATTTAATCAGGGTCAAGGGCGTAACTACCATAGCGGCAGACCATGTGACTGCTATGTGGCCTAGGGCAAGAGGGAGCCCAGTCTTAGTTGGGATTATCTCCTCTTCTACTAGAGGTCAGGACTCTACCCTCTAAAGGAACAACTTTTAGCAAATGAGGCAGAGGAAAAATGGCCCAAGGGTCATTGAAAAGGGTTTAGGCGGAAACCCTTCTGTCCTGTGTGGGGGGGCTGGTTTGATCCTTGCTATGTGGCCCTTACTTCTCTATGTACGCCACTGATCAGGGTAAATGCTTTGAGGCAGTGAAAGGCTGGTCACACTGTGCTTAATACAGCTTCTTGCCGCTTGATGTCACAATAAAAAAATAATTTTGTTTGCATATGAAAAGAGAGAGTGTTTTTATTTATTTTTAAATCACTATTTTCTTCCTAAGTTTATGGCCAGCACATCACCCCTATAGCATTATGCTGTAAGCACTCATAAGTGACACTTTTTTTTTCCAGTGCAGTATATCCTTGCTGACATCCACTATAATAGTATGGCGGATGTCAGGCTCCGGCAAATGAGTTGAGCAAGAGCCATAGCAAGAATGGCATAGAGCAGAAAGCCATGGCTAATGTCCGCAATCGGTGGTAAATGCCGATCGTGGACATTTAACCACTCATATTGGGGCCAAATGTTACCATGGCATCTGAGAAGCCTAAAATCCGAGGCACACGCTTCATGGACAGGAACATATCCCTGGACAGCGATCGTGGAAAGTGTTTGATAAAGGTAATGAGACAGAGCCTGTAATAGTCTTCTTGGATAATTATTTGTATATTACAATGCAGGCCAGCAAGTGGCAGTATTTAAAAAATAAAAATAAAAATCACCCCTTTTCACCTATACAAAAATAATCAATAAAAAATTAACATCATGGCCATCGCTGCATAGGAAAACACATATACTATTAAAATATAAAAAAGTATCCCATACAGTGAATGGTGTAAAGAAAAAAAAGTCAGATTTGCTGTTATTTCATCACCTCACCTCCGAAAAAATGAATATAGAGTAATCAAAAAGTCATACACACTCCAAAATGGGATCAATAAAAACTACAAATTGTCCCACAAAAAATGGGCCCTCACATAGACATAACTATAAAAAAAAGTTATGGGGTTAGATCACCATTATCAGCATTGGATTATCTAATCTTATGTTGTAATAAAAATTCCCTATAAGTAATGTAGCTGTTAATAACTGCAAAATCATATATGTTCCTGATCAGTAATAATATCTGTTAGTTATGGTATTATAAAATTTAGCACAACTGGAGAAGAAAATTTGCACAACTGTTAATTTTCATGTGGCACTGAAAGACTTCAAAGCTGTGGTATACTGTACATACAAATGTGGGAGCCCGGTATCCAATAACAAAATGAGTCATAATGCTGGGTTTTGCCACCCAGGATAGAAGGGTCTGTTGGTTGTCTGTTTCCTCTTCCATTATCCTCAGACTAATTTATCTTCCCCTTGGTTGCTAACAATGCAGTTGCTCTGAAGAGCAAATCCAGCACAGGTTTCTACCACCCTGTAGGAAATAGGATATAGCTTAGACCCTTCTTTCCAAGGACTCCATAGCAGTCACATGACTAAAGCTCTCTATACCATATATTTGATTTGGGCCCAAGATAACCCTCAGTATCTGTCAATTATAGTTTTTAGTTGGAGTTATTTACAGTGCAAACTCCTTGATGGCCTATGACAGCGCAGCAGGGTTGTCCTCTGGACATAGCCAATATAATGTAGGCATCAGCTGCTACCTTTGAGGAATATGCATAAAGCCCATCCTCCTAGCTGACTAACCTGTCCAGAAAACTGTATATCCACTGCCAGACTTAGTGCTAGCTACCCATTTTTGCAAGAGCTGTAGAACTTGCTCTGCAACAACCCTATAACTACTGAGGCCCAATGGAAAGCCCACCCAGAACTCTAAATGGCTAACCCTTGGTGGTCCTTACAGGTGGTATGAAGCCATATCTTGTGTTCACCGGGTAGCTGCTAGCAGGTGGAGTGGAAGGGCCAAGTAGTTGTACTAGCTGGTGTAAAAAAATGATTGGTCACATGTAAAAGCAAAAGCAGTATCCAAAAGCAATATCAGAAACAAGGCAAGTAAGATCCAAGAGAGAAAAAGGTACAGAGACACAAAGGCAGAAAAATGGTCACTGAACAGTTGGAGGTCAATAACTGTAGCAAGCAAGAAGAAGGCAAAGACTAAACAGATAAACAAGCTGGGTCAAAAACAAGAATAATTACAAAATGCACTGAACATTCCCATAGCAGGAATTATATATATTTTTTTTTATTCTTATCAAACAATCTTAATTTCATACAAAATAATACATCAGAATTGTAATTTCTATACTCTCAAAGACCCCGCAATTCCCACCCCTTTGCGATGCATCTCCCATTACCTCAGCCGAGGAGGAATATAAGGAGATAATGAGAAAGTTGAAGAAAAAAAAAAAAACTTAAATATTCCATTCACCCCATACCTTGAGCCATTTATTTTCAGAATTTCTTTGTTTATATAGGATATATTCATTGCTTTTAGGGTCCTTTCACACTGGCGTTTTTGTTTTCCGGCATAGAGTTCCGTCCTCGGCGCTCTATGCCGGAAAAATCCTGATCAGGATCATCCCCAAGCATTCTGAATGGAGAGAAATCCGTTCAGGATGCATCAGGATGTCTTCAGTTCAGGACCGGAACGTTTTTTGGATGCAGCAAATACCGCAGCATGCTGCGCTTTTTGTTCCGTCCAAAAATCCGGAACACTTGCAGCAAGGCCGGATCCGGAATTTATGCCCATTGAAAGGCATTAATCCGGATCCGGCCTTAAGCTAAACGTCGTTTTGGCGCATCGCCGGATCCGACGTTTAGCTTTTTCTCAATGGTTACCATGGCAGCCAGGATGCTAAAGTCCTGGTTGCCATGGTAAAGTGTAGTGGGGAGCGGGGGAGCAGTATACTTACCATCCCGCCCTACACGCATATCCAAACATCGCGTGATCCATGCGCGTGGGGCGCTCTGACGTCATTCTGGAGCGCCCCGGGAGCCGCAGGGACTGTAGGAATACTGCTCCCCCGTTCCCCACTACTACTATGGCAACCAGGACTTTAATAGCGTCCTGGCTGCCATAGTAACCTGAAAGCATTTCGAAGACTGATCAGGATCCTGATCAGTCTTCTAATGCTTTCAGGCGACTTGCGTTCTGACGGATCCGGCGGGACGGAAGTGCCTTCCGGATCCTCAGAACGCAAGTGTGAAAGGACCATTAATCTCATCAACAAGACTAAACGATGTATTCATAGTTGGAGCCTTAGATGAAAACCAAGCCCGTGCAATCAGTAGCCTTGCCAAAAATTGTATCTTAACCAGAAGATTGCTTTTGTACCTATTGCACCCTACTTTGGAAAAATCACTAAAAATTGTGGACAATTAGAAGTGTTTCTCAAACCCCATTTATGAAGCCTTAAAGGTGTAACATAAATTCTGTGTAAAATATAAAATTGAACCAATATGAATAAAATTCTGAGGGAGATATACCTTGTAAGCATCTTGTTGATATTCAACCCCGCCTTGGGAGATCTATAGAGAAGCCTAATCATGTTTATAAACTTAATACTAAATCCCATCTTCTCTAGCACCTTCCAGAGGAATCTCTACTCTACCCTGTCGAACACCTTGGAGGCGTCCAAAGACAGGATGGAGTGAGACACCCCCCGGAAGAACTGAATATTGGCAAAAAGATAATGGAGATTTGAGCAAACACCTGGAAGTTCGGGTTCGCGAACCCCATTGAAGTCAATGGGGATCCAAACTTTGGGGCACTAAAATGGCTCGAAAAAAGTAATGGAAAGGGCTAGAGGGCAAGCAAAATGGGGGTAAGAGTTGGACAATTGCCCTGCAAACAAATGTGGATAGGGAAATTACTTAAAATAACATAAAATACATAAAAATTAAAAATAACAATCTTGAACTAGGAGGAGGAGGTCCTTATGGAGTAGGAGGTTGAGGAGGCGGTGGACGTAGCAGTGTAGGTGGAATCGGTGGTGCAGGAGGTAGTTTCCAACAACACAGATTTTTTTTTGGGGTAGACCCCGAAACATTGGGAAATATAGAAAATAAAACAAAGAGAAAGTGCGCTGGAGTATAACAGAGGCTGGGTGAGGCCGGTATACATGTTTATTTTGCCCAAGGTACGGACAAGTACTGTGGGATTCGCCAAAAAAGTGAATTTGTGCCCCAGAATATAACAGATTGATTTACTGAATTAATTTCCCTGTCAGATATGCTGTGCCGGTGTCATAAAGAGAAAAAATTGCTTTAGGTCACACAAATATGTGAAAGACGAATATAATTATTTTCACTGTTAGGTATGCAGTGCAGCAGGAACACACCCTCCAAGCCACTTGTGAATGACAGCCTGATAACCGTGGAAATGTCCCCCCAGAATATAACAGATTGATTTACTGAATTGATTTCCCTGTTTGATACACAACGCAGGCCGCAGGAGTACTTGACCGTCAATAAAGTGAATTTGTCCCCACAGAATCTAACAGATGGATTTACTGAATTGATTTCCATGTCAGATATGCATTGCCAGTGTCAAAGAGAAAAAATTGCTTTAGGTCACACAAATATGTGAAAAACGAACATAATTATTTTCACTGTTAGGTATGCAGTGCAGCAGAAACACACCCTCCAAGCCACTTGTGAATGACAGCCTGATAACCGTGGAAATGTCCCCCCAGAATATAACAGATTGATTTACTGAATTGGTTTCCCTGTTTGATACACAACGCAGGCCGCAGGAATACTTGACCGCCAAAAAAAGTGAATTTGTCCCCCCAGAATCTAACAGATGGATTTACTGAATTGATTTCAGTGTCAGATATGTAGCACAGGGGTACTTTACAGGGAAAAAAAAATGAATATTTCACCCCCTGGGGCACTGAACTCAAAGATTGTTTACCTATATTATTTCCCCTTCCCCTGGCACATATGCAGTGCAGGTGCACTTAAAAAATATGTGTTTGTCACCCACTGAACTACAAGAACAGGATTAAATTATTGTCCCTGGCACATATGCATACAGATTCAATCTTATTTTTCTTTGACACTGGGCTCAGAGCATGGTACAAAAATGTTGTATTGCACCCACAAAAAAATTATTGCTGTAGATTGCAGACTTAACACCAAGCTCTGATATCAGATTATTTCCTAATCTCTCCCTCACAGCAGCAGCATCCTATCCCTACACTTATAAGAGATGATGTGACGTGCAGCGCTCCGTGACTCCAGCTCATATAGAGGCTGGGTCACATTACTGCACTGATCAATCACAGCCATGCCATTAGTAGGCATGGCTGTGATGGCTTATAGGGCACACATCTTAAACGCTTGTTGATTGGCTGCGCTGCAGCCTTTTAACAAGCTTTGTTAAATGGCCGAACACGAACTCGAACCCGAACTTTTATGGAAAAGTTCGGGTCCGAGTGCAAAAAACCCTAAAGTCCGGTAAGTCATTAGTGTCGCTCAACACTAAGCAGGAGTTAATTACGGTAGTTCTTAAATCAAGCTCTCTTCTGCCTCTCTGCTTTAGAATAGGAGAGCTTGTTAGACTACCCCTTCTCCTATCTGTATGCTTGGCTTCTGGAGCAGAGATTATTACACTATGTCAAAATCTACCATTATTAATTGTAATACAATCTATGTAATCATTCAGTATTTCATTATTATGATTATTAATATAGTTATTTAATACAATTAAGCATGCAAATTGGCTTCAAGGCCCTAAAGGTGTGTACTATTAGCTGATTTTTTTATTTATTTAGGTTCATATCTTCAGCTTGCAAGTCAGTTGGGGGGATTTATCAAACTGGTGTAAAGTAGAACTGGCTTGGTTGCTATGAGCAACTAATCCATTTCCACTTTACACCAGTTTGATAAATGTCCCCAGCGTCTCTAGTAAGAACATTTTTTGTGAAGTCTGCAAGAATCAATGTTTTAAACTAAAGGTGGCCCTACACCTTATATAGCTATAGGCCAAAGTTATTTTGTACAAATTGTGTGCAACAATTATAGAAAGCAAATATTGAAACTACCTTGATGGTTGATTTGAAGACTTCTGAGAAGGTGGTCTTGCGCCTAACACAGTGTTGCTCAGCTGAAAAATCCCACAGATATCCAATAGAGTGATACTATAGAAAGCAGCACTCACCAGTCGATAAAATGTATCCTTTAATCAACTTATAGGCATACATCTAAGTTGCATCCAGATGCCCTTGACAGTGGTTTATCTTTCTTAAGAACAAAAGGCCTAGACATGTTAAAATCCAGTATATATTGGAGAAGAGATGGGATCCCTATATACATTAAATAGTCAACTTATCCTACCAAAACAGCATTCATCCATGTATGTCCACTTTAAAGGAATGATTCCAAAATCATTCCGTATCCATAGGTTAGGGCAGGAGTAGGCAACCTCTGGCACTTCAACTATTGTGAAACTACAACTCCCAGCATGCATACTTGCTCTGCTCTTCTAAGAACTCTCATAGAAATGAAAGGACCATGCTGGGAATTGTAGTTTCACAACAGCTGGAGTGCCGAAGGTTGCTGACCCCTGGGTTAGGGCATAAATGCCTGATTAGTTGGGGTAATATTATGGAGGTAAGCTCTAGTAGAAGCATACTTCTAGGGGAAAAAAAAAATCATCTATAATACAGGGGTACCATACAGTGGTACATGTAGTGCCTATAACTCAGAATTCCTTAGTGTTATGTAGGCCCAAGCATTTAAGTCTGACATGTGTATGAGCCTAAATAATGCTTGAACTCAACAGGGCTGGGAAACTCTTAGATAACAATCCTAATTCATGGATTTTGATATAGAGACTGTAACATAATGATCATGAATGTTGTCTTTGTGCTCTATCTGCCCCAAGAAACCAAGAATTCATCTAGTATCTCTCTGTATTTCACTAGCTGTACCAGTTTGATACTGAATCCTTCATGAATTGTCCTGCAAAGAACCTAATGGGCAGTTGAATAATATTTTATGCCTGGAATTTTATGTAATTAAGCTTTTGAACTTTCCAGTCAGTTACCTCATTTGTATGTAATAACACTTCATTTATTGGGATTATGAGGCATTTTTAACATTTATGTTGTGCGCTATTTTTTAGTCATGTTTTATTTACCAATCTTGTCACATTTTTCTAATGATGCCATTAAAATTTTTCATGTACCTATAAAAGTTAAGTTTAAATTGGTTCTTACCTATTAAACTTGCAAATTAAATAAATTCTAGTCATCGTGTAATGAGCTAGACTGCAGTGTTTGTGATGGCTTGAGCTGATGACAGATTAATCAAGATGTAAAATTAAGAAATACGTGCCTCTCAGCCGAGATGATTCTATAACGCAGAGGAAAAATTTCCTCTTTTGATACTTGCATTTAATTATGCAAACTTTAAAGAACCAACTTTTCTTTAAAATAGTAAACCCTTTAATAAAAAAGTATCAAATTAAAATCCATCTCTGTGCAGCTTGTAAAATTTCATTAAAGAAATTTCATTGAAAACAACAGAATAAAAGTACAAATACAGTGGATATAAAAGTCTACACACTCCTGTTAAAATGTCAGCTTTCTGTGCTGTAAAAAAATGAGACAATGATAAATCATTTCTGAATTTTTCCACCTTTAATGTGACCTATAAACTGTACCACTCAATTTAAAAAAAAAAAAAAACTGAAATCTTTTAGGTGGAGGGAAGAAAACAAAAAAAAACTAACATAATGTGGTTGCATAAGTTTGCACACCCTTATAACTGAGGATGTAGCTGTGTTCAGAATTAAGCAATCACATTCAAAATCATGTTAAATAGGAGTCAGCATACAACTGTCATCATTGAAAGTGCCTCTGATTAACCCCAAATAAAGTTCAGCTTCTCTAGTTGGTCTTTCCTAATATTTTCTTAGTCACATCCCACAGCAAAAGCCATGGTCCACAGAGAGCTTCCAAAGCATCACTGGGATCTCATTGTTAAAAGGTATCCATCAGGAGAAGGGTACAAAAGAATTTCCAAGGCATTAGATATTCCATGGAACACAGTGAAGACAGTTATCATCAAGTGGAGAAAATATGGCACAACAGTGACATTACCAAGAACTGGATGTCCCTCCAAAATTTATGAAAAGAAATGTCTGGGAGGCTACCAAGAGGCCTACAGCAACATTAAAGGAGCTGCAGGAATATCTGGCAAGTACTGGCTGTGAGGTACATGTGACAACAATCTCCCATATTCTTCATATGTCTGGGCTATGGGGTAGAGTGGCAAGACGAAAGCATTTTCTTACAAAGAAAAACATCCAAGCCAGGCTACATTTTTCAAAAATACATCTGAAGTCTCCCAAAAGCATGTGGGGAAAGGTGTTATGGTCTGATGAAACCAAGGTTGAACTTTTTCGCTATAATTCCAAAAGATATGTTTGGCGCAAAAACAAGATTGCACATCACCAAAAGAACACCATACCCACAGTGAAGCATGGTGGTGGCAGCATCATGCTTTAAGGCTGGTTTTCTTCAGCTGGAACTGGGGCCTTAGTTAAGATAGAAAGAATTATGAACAGTTCCAAATACCAGTCAATATTGGCACAAAACCTTCAGGCTTCTGCTAGAAAGCTGAACATGAAGAGGAACTTCATCTTTCAGCATGACAACGACCCAAAGCATATATCCAAATCAACAAAGGAATGGCTTCACCAGAAGAAGATTAAAGTTTTGGACGAGCCCAGCCAGAGCCCGGACCTGAATCCGATTGAAAATCTGTGGGAGTGTTTTTGCAAAGAAGAGTGGGCAAATCTTGCCAAAATGTGCCATGCTAATAGACTCATACCCAAAAAGACTGAGTGCTGCAATAAAATCAAAGGTGCTTCAACAAAGTATTAGTTTAAGGGTGTGCAACCGTATTATTTTTAGTGATGAGCGGGAGGTACCATATACGATTTTGCAATTTTTCGCGAATATTCGATTGAATATTTGTCGTATATTCATCTAAATCGAATATTCATAATTATTCTATATATTGCGAGTGTTACACAAATTTATATTTGCATTGCAAATTAAACTTAGAGCTGAGTTCCTAATGGTTCTAACTTGTATTGCTAGAATTGACGAAGATAATGAATATCACGAATATAGCACTATATTCTCAATCTTCGTTATATTCTAGCAATACAACCATTAGAACTCAGCTCTAAGTTTAATTCGTAAGCAAACATATAATTGCATTGCAAATTGATCTTAGAGCTAAGTTCCTAATGGTTGTATTGCTAGAATATAAAGAAGTTGACGAATATCACAAATTCACGAATATAGCACTATATTCTCAATCTTCGTTATATTCTAGGAACTCAGCTCTAAGTTGATTTACTCAATGCGAACATATACTCGCATTGCAAATTCAACTTAGAGCTGGGTTCCTAATGGTTGTTGCTAGAATATAACGAAGATTGAGAATATAGTGCTATAATAGTGAATTTGTGATATTTGTTATATTCTAGCAATACAACCATTAGGAACCCAGCTCTAAGTTGAATTTGCAATGCGAGTAATTCAGGTTATATTAATCGCATTGTGATTACAACTTAGTCAAATTTGTGAGATCGTGATTCTTACATCCGACAGTACATTTTAGCATGGAGGCGTTCCCATGCACACGGGAAGTCGGCAGAAGCGGCAACGGGCATTGACTGGAGTGGGCAGGGAGCCAGGAATCCTCCGGACAGGTAAGAACAGCATTTGGGAAGTGGGAAGACAACCAGAGAGCAACAAGGATTAACAAATTTAAAAAAAAATGAATATTCGAAATAGCGAATATATAGTGCTATATTCGCAATATTCGCAAATTTGCGAAGTGCCGATATTCGCTAAAAAAAAATTTGCTATTCGAATATTCACGCTCAACACTAATTATTTTATTTTTATATTTTTCTTCCTCTACCTAAAAGATTTCAGTTTGTTTTTCAATTGAGTGGTACAGTTTATAGGTCACATTAAAGGTGGAAAAAGTTCTGAAATGATTTATCGTTATCTCAGCACAGCACAGAAACCTGACATTTAACAGGGGTGTGTAGATTTTTATATCCACTGTATTTACTGTTATAAGATTTGTAAATTTGATTGATTTTTCAGTTCTTTCAATTGATGACTAGAGATAAACAAAGTTTTGAAAAATTTGATTCGGCAACTTTGCCGAAGTTCGCTAAGAAATTAGATTTGTTTAGAGTTAAATTGTCACAAATCACTACAAATCACTATAAATCAAGCCACTCTGCCTTAGAGTACAGCCACACGTTTTGGCCGTGCTGCAGGGCGGATTACGGCCATGCTGTCTTGTAGAACCATGTGGCCGATTAGCCTGCAGATGCCTTTCATTTAATAATGAAGACCGCACTGTATAGTCAGTCTTCATTGTTATTGTCCATACAGCAACTTTAATGCAACTTTAACCAGGGGCTGTTGCTGGTATGGGGTTTGACTGGTTAGGGTAGCGCAGGTGGATATGTATATTATTGGTGTTCTTGCCTGCAATTTCCTTAAAATGGACACTATTTATATAATTTATCTACTGTTGGGCCTGCCACAAGACTTCAAAAGACTGGAGCGCATTTTGGAGGCCGATTTTTCTATTGCTGGTTCTATGGCACTGTACTGGCCAAAAATCTTGCACAGCAACAAAACACTACAAGCCCCTTCAAAGTGACTTTTTTTGCTACTCCCTACAGTATTAATCTTACGGAAATTTGGGCATTTTAAGTTTTTTTTTTGTTTTTACATTTTTGCGTGCGTTTCTATATTTTACACAGAAAAAATAAAACTGCTATTATTGTTGAGTGAACCCGACCTGCAATATCAAACATTTCAAATTCGGGTAACCGGAACTGAACCGGAAATTTGCAGCAAAAGTTTGGGTTCGAGTTCGATGTTCAAGCATTTAATAAAGCTTGTTGAAAGGCTGCAGGGCAGCCAAATCAATATAAGCTGTGGGCACTTAGAAGCCATTACAGCCATGCCTAGTAATGGCATGGCTCTGATTGGCCGGTGCATCATCTGACCCAGCCTCTATACAATCTGGATCAGGTGTAGCACCGCCCATCAGCTCTGAGTAGTGCAGGGACAGGAAGTAGGCAGCTGAAGTGAGAGAAAGTGTTAGGAATCTCATCTGGCTATTTTTTCTGTGGGTGACCTATAGTGATTTTTTTTTTGGGTGCAATAAACCAGCTTTGCACCCCTGACACAGAAATATAATAATTAATCTGGCTGCTAATTCTGTGGGTGACCTATAGCAATGTGTCTGTTAGTTCGGTGGGTAACATACAGTTGCAAGAAAAAGTATGTTAACCCTTTGGAATTATATGGATTTCTGCACAAATTGGTCATAAAATGTGATCTGATCTTCATCTAAGTCACAACAATAGACAATCACAGTCTGCTTAAACTAATAACACACTAAGAATTAAATGTTACCATGTTTCTATTGAACACATCATGTAAACATTCACAGTGCAGGTGGAAAAAGTATGTGAACCCTTGGATTTAATAACTGGTTGAACCTCCTTTGGCAGAAATAACTTCAACCAAATGTTTCCTGTAGTTGCAGATCAGGCGTGCACAACAGTCAGGAGTAATTCCTGACCATTCCTCTTTACAGAACCGTTTCAGTTCAGCAATATTCTTGGGATGTCTGGTGTGAATAGCTTTCTTGAGGTCATACAATAGCATCTCAATCGGGTTGAGGTCAGTACTCTGAAGGGCCACTCCAGAAGGCGTATTTTCTTCAGTTTAAGCCATTCTGTTGTTGATTTACTTCTATGCTTTGGGTCGTTGTCCTGTTGTAACACCCATCTTCTGTTGAGCTTCAGCTGGTGGACAGATGGCCTTAAGTTCTCCTGCAAAATATCTTGATAAAATTGGGAATTTATTTTCCCTTCGATGATAGCAATCCGTCAAGGCCT
Organism: Bufotes viridis; assembly: GCA_033119425.1. NCBI lineage: Eukaryota > Metazoa > Chordata > Amphibia > Anura > Bufonidae > Bufotes > Bufotes viridis. The sequence goes on along the minus strand of CM065597.1, from coordinate 54,890,318 downwards.
TGATGCAGCAAAGCAGCCCCAAACCATGATGCCCCCACCACCATACTTCACAGTTAGGATGATGTTTTGATGTTGGTGTGCTGTGCCTCTTTTTCTCCACACATAGTGTTGTGTGTTTCTTCCAAACAACTCAACTTTGGTTTCATCTGTCCACAGAATATTTTGCCAGTACTGCTGTGGAACATCCAGGTGCTCTTGTGCAAACTGTAAACATGCAGCAATGTTTTTTTGGACAGCAGTGGCTTCCTCTGTGGTATCCTCCCATGAAATCCATTCTTGTTCAGTGTTTTACATATCGTAGATTTACTAACAGGGATGTTAGGATATGCTAGAGACTTTTATAAGTCTCTAGCTGACACTCTACAATTCTTCTTCACCTCATTGAGCAGTCTGCGCTGTGCTCTTGCAGTCATCTTTACAAGACAGCCACTCCTAGGGAGAGTAGCAGCAGTGTTGAACTTTCTCCATTTATAGACAATTAGTCTTGCTGTGGACTGATGAACAGCAAGGCTTTTGGAGATACTTTTATAACCCTTTCCAGCTTTATGCAAGTCAACAATTCTTAATCGTAGATCTTCTGAGAGCTCTTTTGTGCAAGGCATCATTCACATTAGGCAATGCTTTTGGGAAAAGCAAACCCAGAATTGGTGTGTGTTTTTATAGGGCAGCTGTAACTAACACCTCCAATCTCATCTCATTGATTGAACTCCAGTTGGCTGACACCTCACTCCAATTAGCTCTTGGAGATGTCATTAGTCTAGGGATTCACATACTTTTTCCATCTGCACTGTGAATTTTTACATGGTGTGTTCAATAAAAACATGGTAACGTTAAATTATCACACACCTATCAACAAGACACAATGCAGGTAATATAAACAAATACCTTTATTAATTCATTAATATGTTAAAAACATGATCCACAATATCAACTACAATGAAAGTTCATAGGCACGAACAGAGATGGGGAGAAAAAGCTCCCTAAAAGTGTATGGTCAGCAGTGTCACAATGATTTTAGATAGGCTTGGGAGGCAGAGTAAGCCACAGTAATATACAAAATAAAGTGCAAAGTGCAATAGCTACAGAGATAACAACAGCATGTGCTCGCCTTCTCCCCATAAGTAAACATGTATACCGACCACAAAATGCCCGACGATCGTTTCGCCAGCTGCTTCTTCAAGGGCGAAACGTTAAATTATGTGTGTGTTATTAATTTAACTACTTCAGCCCCCCTAGCTTAAACACCCTTAATGACCAGGCCACTTTTTACAATTCCGCACTACACTACTTTCACCGTTTATTGCTCCGTCATACAACTTACCACCCAAATGAATTTTACCTCCTTTTCTTCTCACTAATAGAGCTTTCATTTGGTGCTATTTCATTGCTGCTGACATTTTTACTTTTTTTGCTATTAATCAAAAATGACCGAAATTTTTGCAAAAAAATGACATTTTCACTTTCTGTTGTAAAATTTTTCAAAAAAACTACATTTCTATATAAATTTTTCTCTAAATTTATTGTTCTACATGTCTTTGATAAAAAAAAGTCCAATAAGTGTATATTTATTGGTTTGGGTAAAAGTTATAACTATGGTGCAAAAAAGTGAATTTCGGCATTTTGAAGCAGCTCTGACTTTCTGAGCACCTGTCATGTTTCTTCAGGTGCTAGAATGCCAGGATAGTATAAATACCCCCAAATCACACCATTTTAGAAAGAAGACACCCCAAAGTATTCGCGGAGGGTCATGGTGAGTTCATGTATCATTTCATTTTTTTCACAAGTTAGCGGAAAATGACACTTTCTCAGAAAAAAAAAAAAAAAGTTTCAATTTCTGATAACTTCTGGCAAAAAAATAAAAAATCTCAGACGGACTCACTATGCCCCTCAGTGAATACCTTGGGGTGTCTACTTTCGAAATGGGGTCATTTGTGAGGTGTGTTTACTGTTCTGGCATTTTGGGCGGGGCTAAATTGTGAGCCGCCATGTAAAACCTAAAGGTACTCGTTGGAATTTTGGCCCCTTTGTGCACCTAGGCTGCAAAAAAGTGTCACTCATGTGGTATCGCCGTACTCAGGAGAAGTAGGGCAATGTGTTTTGGGGTGTATTTTTACATATACCCATGTTGGAGTGAGAGAAATATCTCTGTAAATTGTCAACTTTGTATAAAAAAATTAAAAGTTGTCGTTTACAGAGATATTTCTCACACAAGTATGGGTATATGTAAAAATACACCCCAAACACTTGCCCTACTTCTCCTGAGTACGGCGATACCACATGAGTGACACTTTTTGCAGCCTGGGTGCAAAGAGCCCTAAAACCAATGAGTACCTTTAGGATTTCACAGGGCATTTTTACGCATTTGGATTCCAGACTTCTTCTCACGCTTTAGGGGCCCCTAAAATGCCAGGACAGTATAAATACCGCACATGTGACCCCATTTTGGAAGAAGACACCCCAAGGTATTCTGTGAGGGGTATGGTGAGTTCATGTAAAATTTTATTTTTGTCACAAGTTAGTGGAATATGAGACTTTGTAAAAACAAAATTAAAAAAAAAAAAACAATTTCCGCTGACTTGTGCCAAAAATAAAAATTCTGTGGACTCACCATGCCCCTCACGGAATACCTTGGGGTGTCTTCTTTCCAAAATGGGGTCACATGTGGGGTATTTATACTCACCTGGCATTTTAGGGGCCCCTAAAGTGTGAGAATCCAAATGCATAAAAATGGCCTGTGAAATCCTAAAGGTACTCATTGGTTTTAGGGCCCTTGCGCATCTTGGCTGCAAAAAGTGTCACACATGTGGCATCGCCGTACTCAGGAGAAGTAGGGCAATGTGTTTTGGGGTGTATTTTACATATACCCATGCTGGGTGAGAGAAATATCTCTGTAAATTGACAACTTTGAATAAAAAATTAAAAAGTTGTCGTTTACAGCGATATTTCTCTATTCTTATCCGCGGACAAGAAAAAGCATTTTCTATATAGTTCTGGCAATGTGCGGATCTGCAAAATGCGGAAAGCACATTGCCGGTGTCCGTGTTTTGAGGATCCGCGGATCGGATCTGCAGATCGGATCCACGGATCCGTGAATCACGGATCCGCAAAACACATATGGACACATAAAGAGGTGTGATCAATGACAGGGGGTGATCAGGGGTCTAGATGGGGTGATCAAGGGGTTAATAGGTGAGGGGGTGGGGGGCTAGTGTAGTGTTTGGTGCAACTTTACTGTGTTACCTGGTCCTCTGGTGGTCGATCCCAGCAAATGGGACCACCAGAGGACCAGGTAGCAAGTATACCAGACGCTGTTCACAAAACAGCGTCTGGTATACATGTTTGATGCGATTTATATCGCATCTACAGCCTGCCAGCGATTGATCATCGCTAGCAGGCTGTAGTATAACTCTCAGGCGCGCTCCTGTGAGCGCGCGCGCCTGCGCGCGTTCACAGGAACTCACGGGTCTCGCGAGAGGACGGCGCCGATGCGTCCACTCAGAAGATCCCGGCCGCCCGCAGGACGCAATCCTGCGTACGGCGGTCCGAGGAGTGGTTAAGCAGACTGTGATTGTCTATGGTTGTGACTTAGATGAAGATCAAATCACATTTTATGACCAATTTGTGCAGAAATCCATATCAGTCCAAACCGTTCACATACTTTTTCTTGCGACTGTATACCCATTGTTGGTGTGAGATACACATACACTGCATCCGTGAAAAGGAAATTAATATAGTTAAACTGTCTGTTAGATCGTTGGGTGACATATACCCATTTCTGGTATGATGAACACCTGCACAGCATACTTGACAGGAAAAATAATATAGTTAATCTGTCTGTTAGTTCAGTGGGTGACCTCAAAAAATGAGGATAGTATCAAATATGGGACGTAGCCCTGGTCGTGGTTCTGTTGGTGTTAATGGAGCTCCTGTTGCAGGAAGAGGATGTGGGCGATCTGTGCCAGCTACATGCCCAAATGAAACACCTTCCTCAGATGCACGTAGGCGACAGAACAACAGAACGTTCAGTGTTATTTTGTAGGCACGAATACCCGTGTACAAATGGAGAGGCCAGAACAAGTAGAAGCGGTAGTAGATTGTGTGGCTGACAGTGCCTCCAGTTCCTTCACATTGTCTCTGACCCAGTCCCCTGCTAAAAACGCAGAGCCCAAGAGCATCTGTCTTTAACCTCACCCCCTTGCAAATCAGCCAAGCAGTCTGAGCCCCAAGTCATGCAGCAGTCTCTTATGATTTTTGATGACTCTGCTGACAGGGTTTCCGTGAGCCATCCACCTAGCCCTGCCTCAGAAGTGGAAGAAATTGAGTGCACTGATGCCCAACCACTTATGTTTCAGTATGTGTACATGGAAGGACAACCTCTGATGATGACAAAACACAGTTGCCAACTGCTGCGGCTTTTTGCAGTGTGCAGACCGGCAAGGAGGGCGGGGGTGAAGAGTCGGTGAAAGATGATGTGTATGATGATGAGGTCTTAGACCCCACATGGAATCAATGTCATGTGAGTGACGTGTGCAGTTCAGAGGAAGAGGTGGTGGTCACACATCGCCAGCCGCACAGCAAAAGAGGGAGCAGGGTGCAAAAGCAGAGTGGCCATCCTATTGCCAGTTTGTCTGCTACTGCCCACCTTACCCAGGGACTGAGCACACCAAAGCCAGCTCCAAGGAGTTACCTGGCGTGGCAGTTCCTCAGACAATGTGCTGACAACAAGACGTGAGGGGTTTTCACCCTGTGCAATCAAAGCCTGAAGCATGTCAGTAGCCACATGAACACACTAACTACTGTGATATACTTTGATACATGTGGCTGAATTGACTATCTTTGACATATGTGGCCGAATCCAACTTGTCACTCACATACAAATTACTAACAGCACAACTAAAATTTGTTGCAACAGAAATCTGACTAAACAAGTGGTCCAGTTACATCTTAATTACTAACCTGCAGTGTAACTGAAGTTAAAATAGTGCAACAAAGTGGTTAAATCAGTTGTTACGCTAATGTATTAAAAACTATCCAGCAACATAACCAAAGTAGCCAGTAGATTTAGCGAAATAAATACAACAACGTGCTTCCAATCTATTCTTATTGAGAACTATATGCGATTAAAACAATACGACACTATCTGGTTATAAGATTTAACCAGTATATTAATAACCACAGCTTGTACTATTTTGGTATATTTCTAAATATATGCGTGAGCTCCGCATTTAAGGGACTGGGATCACTAAATTAAATGTATTAAGTTTATTTTCATTGAAAGATTTTATGTATTGCATGAAATGTAAATCTACTTATGTATTTTATTAACCATCAAATAAGTAAAGACATATGCAAATGAATGTGAGCCAGCCAAATTGTCTTTTTATATTAATGACAAATTACTTTGTCTCAATGAGCATTTCTTTCTAAGTAGTGGGTGTAATGACAGGGAGGAGACATTGCACCGATCGTTATCATTGTACCCCTCCTATGCCCTATTCATAGCTGATTGTGGCATCTGATAGCAATAATGTATACAGTGTAATCTAAAAAAAATTTTATAGTCATACTTACCTCATCCATTTGATCGTGAAGAGCGGCCACCACCATCTTGATTGAAGATCTAGTGAGAAATTTAGCTCAGCCCATGATGACATCACAACGGCTAGCGTGGTCACGTTATATATCACCAGCAGGCCCTCAACCATAATGTTTTATAGGGTCAGCTCACCTGCAGCCCCTCGCCTCTAATGTTTATGAGGGTCAGCTCAGCAGCAGGCTCTCGCCCTTAATGTTTTAGAGGGTCACCAGCAGGCCCTTACTCCAAATGTTTTTGAGGGTCACCAGCAGGCCACCAATCATAATTTTCAAGGGTTTGTATGATGTTCTCCTTTGTGTGTAATAAAGGGTGTATTGTAGTGCTGGTTCCTTGTAATTTTCGGCAGCCCTTTCACTTAGTGCATAGACTTTATGAGTGTAGAAGTCCCACTACCTGAACAATTGTGCCACAATAACCGGGCCCTCTTTTGTGTGATATACAGGCTGTTTCAGAGTGCCTCTTGCTTGTAATTTTTGGCAGCACTTGCACTTTATATACTTTTGAATATACAGGAAACAATGTTTCCTAACAATTTTTCCTGTAAATTTTTTTTTTAGGGGGGTTTGTGCATATTTTTGTCAGTCTGTAAAAGTGCACGAATATCGCGGTGTGTTTGGACCGAACACCCAAACACTTTGGTGCTCGCTCATCACTAATTATTTTATAGAGAAAAGTAAAATATATTGATTCAAATTGATTTTATAAATAAAAGTTAGGTATTTCTGGCTTGAGGGTCAAATTTCAGGATGAACCTAAAATGCATTCTAACCTTTACAGGTGAACTTATTGTGACCTTCTCTAAAACATTTAAATGCACATGTCCAACTGTTCAATGTTTCAGTAGTTTTTGCACAACTTGCTGTTCTCTAACAAGGAGAAGTGATGAGCATCAGGGGCAATATTCGAATTTGAGACATTTCGGTTATATTTTGTAGAATATTTGTCATATATTCGCAGTTATTTTCTTGATTGCAAAAATCGGCAATGTAATATTCATGTAATGCGTGCACAATACAGGCGTGGGTCACTATTGAAAAATTTTTCAAGCTGCTAAAAGTTTCCTGAGACTGGAGAAAATGGTTGGCATGGCAGAATATTACAATAGCTTTAAATGCAGATAGAATGCTCCAATATATACGTGATTGCTAAAATTGACAATTAATTATGCAAATATTTTTGCGCAATATGTGCAACTTCAGATTTTAGCAGGTCTGACTACATATTAGTGATTGGTGCACTAAGTATTGTTGTGAACTTGTGACACCACAGCACTATGCATGTATGTATGTATCATACATACATACAGCCCTATGCATGTAGCATTTATGTATGGACAGCAGAACCTATCACACTAACTAACACCCTGAACAGCTACACTATATCACAATCTAACCTACAATGACTATCTACCACTACCACTTACTATCTGTATTATATATATATATATAAGCTAACTAACTAACTAACTAACTAACTAACTAGCTAATGTAATGTGGCACAGGAAAGCAGAGAGCACAGCAATTACACTGCTGTCTCTCTCAGACCTGTAATAAACCAGGGAGCATCTACGGGACCAGTGGGCCTCAGTGTTGTTCACTGATGAAAGCTGATTCACACTGAGCAGAAATGATGGCCCCAATGATGTTGGAGATGTCAAGGAGAGTGCTATGCCTCAGCCGCTATTGTCACAAGACAAACCTTTGGTGGAGTTGGTGTTACAGTGAGGGCAGGTGTGTCTAGTCAATACAGAACTGCCCTACACTTTGTGAATGGTACAGTAAAAAGCCCATACTACTTGAATACCATCATTAATCCAGTCATTGTGCCTCTGCATGAACAACACAGGCCTAATTTAATCTTCATTAGAAAACGTGGTGTGGTGTTTAACAAGCAGGATATGCTCAACCCATATGCAGTTGTGCATGTATCTAGGGAGCACATCCTGCACTTGTAGTCCGTTGCTAGGGGCAATCAACAGCAAAAAATGCATACAATGGAAGATGCCAGCAACGGACTACAAGTACCACAATAACCATCCTACATATGATGTGTCCGAGCTTAAGACATGTCCTCCTAGTAGGATATGTCAAACTAACTCCTCAATTTTATCAGCGTGAGGGTTTAGTATTGCCGCAGAGTGCACCTGCTTTTGCTATGGTTATGTTTTTGATTGTTCTCCACATCCACATTATCGCTATCATATGTAGGATGGTTATTGTGGTACTTGTAGTCCGTTGCTGGCATCTTCCATTGTATGCATTTTTGCTGTTGATTGCCCCTAGCAACGGACTACAAGTGCAGGATGTGCTCCACTAGATACATGCACAACTGCATATGGGTTGAGCATATCCTGCTTGTTAAACACCACACCACGTTTTCTAATGAATTGTATAATATGTTTGGAGGTGTATAAACTCCGATTTAAATGTGCCTGCTTTTCATCTACAGGCTACATTCAGGTGCAGCTGTGAGGCTCTGGGCCATATCAGCCGGTCTCGGGTGGGGCTCACAGGCACCTCCCACCTCCCATTGCAAGCATGGTTACATGCTGGAGGTCACTGGTGAGCTGTCTGTGAGTCAGGCCTTATGCTCCCGTAATGCCCAACGGCTCCTGGTATCGCCCATACGGCTCAGGTAGGTTGAGTGGTAGGGCCTCGGGCTACTTGAGGGACCTTGCCGTGGTGTCCGAGCTTAAGACATGTCCTCCTAGTAGGATATGTCGAACTAACCCCTCAATTTTATCAGCGTGAGGGTTTAGTATTGCCGCAGAGTGCACCTGCTTTTGCTATGGTTATGTTTTTGATTGTTCTCCACATCCACATTATCGCTATCATATGTAGGATGGTTATTGTGGTACTTGTAGTCCGTTGCTGGCATCTTCCATTGTATGCATTTTTTGCTGTTGATTGCCCCTAGCAACGGACTACAAGTGCAGGATGTGCTCCCTAGATACATGCACAACTGCATATGGGTTGAGCATATCCTGCTTGTTAAACACCACACCACGTTTTCTAATGGATTGTATAATATGTTTGGAGGTGTATAAACTCCGATTTAAATGTGCCTGCTTTTCATCTACAGGCTACATTCAGGTGCAGCTGTGAGGCTCTGGGCCATATCAGCCGGTCTCGGGTGGGGCTCACAGGCACCTCCCACCTCCCATTGCAAGCATGGTTACATGCTGGAGGTCACTGGTGAGCTGTCTGTGAGTCAGGCCTTATGCTCCCGTAATGCCCAACGGCTCCTGGTATCGCCCATACGGCTCAGGTAGGTTGAGTGGTAGGGCCTCGGGCTACTTGAGGGACCTTGCCGTGGTGTCCGAGCTTAAGACATGTCCTCCTAGTAGGATATGTCGAACTAACCCCTCAATTTTATCAGCGTGAGGGTTTAGTATTGCCGCAGAGTGCACCTGCTTTTGCTATGGTTATGTTTTTGATTGTTCTCCACATCCACATTATCGCTATCGTATGTAGGATGGTTATTGTGGTACTTGTAGTCCGTTGCTGGCATCTTCCATTGTATGCATTTTTGCTGTTGATTGCCCCTAGCAACGGACTACAAGTGCAGGATGTGCTCCCTAGATACATGCACAACTGCATATGGGTTGAGCATATCCTGCTTGTTAAACACCACACCACGTTTTCTAATGGATTGTATAATATGTTTGGAGGTGTATAAACTCCGATTTAAATGTGCCTGCTTTTCATCTACAGGCTACATTCAGGTGCAGCTGTGAGGCTCTGGGCCATATCAGCCGGTCTCGGGTGGGGCTCACAGGCACCTCCCACCTCCCATTGCAAGCATGGTTACATGCTGGAGGTCACTGGTGAGCTGTCTGTGAGTCAGGCCTTATGCTCCCGTAATGCCCAACGGCTCCTGGTATCGCCCATACGGCTCAGGTAGGTTGAGTGGTAGGGCCTCGGGCTACTTGAGGGACCTTGCCGTGGTGTCCGAGCTTAAGACATGTCCTCCTAGTAGGATATGTCGAACTAACCCCTCAATTTTATCAGCGTGAGGGTTTAGTATTGCCGCAGAGTGCACCTGCTTTTGCTATGGTTATGTTTTTGATTGTTCTCCACATCCACATTATCGCTATCGTATGTAGGATGGTTATTGTGGTACTTGTAGTCCGTTGCTGGCATCTTCCATTGTATGCATTTTTGCTGTTGATTGCCCCTAGCAACGGACTACAAGTGCAGGATGTGCTCCCTAGATACATGCACAACTGCATATGGGTTGAGCATATCCTGCTTGTTAAACACCACACCACGTTTTCTAATGGATTGTATAATATGTTTGGAGGTGTATAAACTCCGATTTAAATGTGCCTGCTTTTCATCTACAGGCTACATTCAGGTGCAGCTGTGAGGCTCTGGGCCATATCAGCCGGTCTCGGGTGGGGCTCACAGGCACCTCCCACCTCCCATTGCAAGCATGGTTACATGCTGGAGGTCACTGGTGAGCTGTCTGTGAGTCAGGCCTTATGCTCCCGTAATGCCCAACGGCTCCTGGTATCGCCCATACGGCTCAGGTAGGTTGAGTGGTAGGGCCTCGGGCTACTTGAGGGACCTTGCCGTGGTGTCCGAGCTTAAGACATGTCCTCCTAGTAGGATATGTCGAACTAACCCCTCAATTTTATCAGCGTGAGGGTTTAGTATTGCCGCAGAGTGCACCTGCTTTTGCTATGGTTATGTTTTTGATTGTTCTCCACATCCACATTATCGCTATCATATGTAGGATGGTTATTGTGGTACTTGTAGTCCGTTGCTGGCATCTTCCATTGTATGCATTTTTGCTGTTGATTGCCCCTAGCAACGGACTACAAGTGCAGGATGTGCTCCCTAGATACATGCACAACTGCATATGGGTTGAGCATATCCTGCTTGTTAAACACCACACCACGTTTTCTAATGGATTGTATAATATGTTTGGAGGTGTATAAACTCCGATTTAAATGTGCCTGCTTTTCATCTACAGGCTACATTCAGGTGCAGCTGTGAGGCTCTGGGCCATATCAGCCGGTCTCGGGTGGGGCTCACAGGCACCTCCCACCTCCCATTGCAAGCATGGTTACATGCTGGAGGTCACTGGTGAGCTGTCTGTGAGTCAGGCCTTATGCTCCCGTAATGCCCAACGGCTCCTGGTATCGCCCATACGGCTCAGGTAGGTTGAGTGGTAGGGCCTCGGGCTACTTGAGGGACCTTGCCGTGGTGTCCGAGCTTAAGACATGTCCTCCTAGTAGGATATGTCGAACTAACCCCTCAATTTTATCAGCGTGAGGGTTTAGTATTGCCGCAGAGTGCACCTGCTTTTGCTATGGTTATGTTTTTGATTGTTCTCCACATCCACATTATCGCTATCATATGTAGGATGGTTATTGTGGTACTTGTAGTCCGTTGCTGGCATCTTCCATTGTATGCATTTTTGCTGTTGATTGCCCCTAGCAACGGACTACAAGTGCAGGATGTGCTCCCTAGATACATGCACAACTGCATATGGGTTGAGCATATCCTGCTTGTTAAACACCACACCACGTTTTCTAATGGATTGTATAATATGTTTGGAGGTGTATAAACTCCGATTTAAATGTGCCTGCTTTTCATCTACAGGCTACATTCAGGTGCAGCTGTGAGGCTCTGGGCCATATCAGCCGGTCTCGGGTGGGGCTCACAGGCACCTCCCACCTCCCATTGCAAGCATGGTTACATGCTGGAGGTCACTGGTGAGCTGTCTGTGAGTCAGGCCTTATGCTCCCGTAATGCCCAACGGCTCCTGGTATCGCCCATACGGCTCAGGTAGGTTGAGTGGTAGGGCCTCGGGCTACTTGAGGGACCTTGCCGTGGTGTCCGAGCTTAAGACATGTCCTCCTAGTAGGATATGTCGAACTAACCCCTCAATTTTATCAGTGTGAGGGTTTAGTATTGCCGCAGAGTGCACCTGCTTTTGCTATGGTTATGTTTCTAATTTAATCTTCATAAACAACAATGCGCCAGCTTATCGAGGTCATGTCATTAGGGAACGGCTCCTGGAGACTGGGGTACCTTAATCAGAGTGGCCTGCACTGTTTCCAGACCTGAGCGCCATTAAAAACCTATGGGAACAGCTTAGTCACCATATAGAGGCTTGTAACTCTGTATCTCAGAACCTCAATGACCTGAGGGCCGCCCTTCTAGAAGAGTGGAGAACATGAGACATTGTTCTCAAGCTGTAATTGATGCTCAAGGCCACATGACAAGTTTTTGAGACATTGACATTTTTTGTGGGGGTATACCCACCACTGTTGTTGGCTTTTGTTTCAATAAATTGTTTGAGATGAGGAAATCACCATTGCATTCTTCTATACAAATGTCCTACTTTCAAGATATAATATCACTGTAGCGTGAACGTTTTACATTTTTCATACATTTTACCAGAAAGTCAAATATCCCTAACTTTTTGTGAGTAGTGTTTACGTTTCAAAGATCAACTATAATATTTAATTCATAGTAATATAACATATACGTAAATGACATACACGAAAAATTAAAGTGTGAGATGAATGCAACTTTAATAAACCAAAAATTATTTGTTAAAAGTACAGTCGACACTCCACCTATGGATAGAGGTGTTATTCAGAGAGAGAGAGGGTAGGGAGATGTGCACATCTCCCATCCTATCACTGCTAGATATAGCGTACTATGATGTCACTGTTTGCAGAGCAGGTTGCTAATAAGATACATCCGGCACCTTTGCCGTATTTTGTGGTGAAGACTTGTGTACCTTCACACCACTGTCAGATTAACACAGCCACCATTAGCATTAGTGTCTAAACTGACATTGAGCCTGAGGGCTGCTAGCCCTGCAAACAGAGCTAGCTACAGTTAAGTGCTGCGGCTCACATCAGTACACTAAAGTGCCAAGCAATTGAACAGAGTCCAACCAGACTATTATTAGTTGATTGCTAGTGGAGTGAGAGGCCGCATTTAAAAACTAGCACTACCCCCCGACATGTTTCACCAGACTTCTGGCTTCTTCAGGGGTAAATGTGCAGCAAAGCAGTGGCATTCCCTTCAACAGTAATCGGTGATGCACACTGTCGGAGCAGATTGCACACCCCTATGACCTTTCTAGATGTATGATTTAGAAGAAAACAGCCACTGTGAGTTGTCACACTGCAGAAAGTAATGTGTTTAATCATCAAAGGAGTTCTTCTACATTTTCATATGGATTCTTATGATGAACTATATCAAAGGCACATGACAGCTACCTGTGTATTTTCTGTGAGTAGGAGTAAGCCGCTTTCATGAATATGCATTATTCACAATACCTGTTTTGCTGTACTGCACAATAGGTAGTTCCTTTAGTTTAAATGCAATGCAGCATTTGTCACAATAAGTTTAATTTCCTTTTCATTACTACACAGCACAGAATGTGAGCAGGTTCAGTACCAATGATCTATACTATGCATGCGCCAGCATGGATTAAATAGACACTTGATTTTCTTCTCATTCTGCCATTTTCTTTCTGTGCATAGACTTGTGGACAACAGAGATGAAAATGTATGGTAATAACTAAGATTCTAAGTACATGTTGACAGGAGCTTTGCATTCCACAGAGCTTCATTATGCAGTGTTATGGGAAAAGTTCTTGGAGTTGGACTTAAAGATTTCAATTGAAATTCAAAGTATTACACTAAGCTTCAACTTGTAGAAAAATGTTCAGTTTTTCCGCAGTAATGTTCAATATCTAATTCTATAATGCTAAGGGAGAAATAATAATTCTTCAGCACTTAGACCTTTGGCTGCTCGGTAAGTACAAAACTATCCAGTTATGGTAAAATGTAACTTTCCTGGAAAAAAAAAGCCTGCATATATTAAACTGTTGGAGTGGATGGAGTGATAAGATAAAATAAAGATGCAAATGGATGAAATGGACATCAATGATGTTTGTGAACCTGACAAAGGGCACAGTTGATCCTTGTTATTATATCAGCAACAAATAAAGTCCATTTGCAGTGACCATCCATGTTGATATTTAACAGCGCCACATTCATTTTACCCACTTGCATCTTCACTGTATCCAGACCTCTTTTGGACCTGGAAGTAAGGCATGCAGCAGCAGACCCATACTATTCAAGGCCTGGTGAGCAGATTTTTTCTCATCCTCTAACATGTTTCTGTAGTCCTGCACATGATGCACTTCTACCCATCTCTCTATGTGCGATAAAAAATGGAGAATGAGCACTTCTTAAAATGTATATGCTGACCACATCATAGTCTCATTGGTTCTAATACAGTAGCTGTTGAACATCCATTATGCTATAATTAAAATAGACAGAGAAAAAGTGACATATACTGTGGCTTAACCTATTAAGGACACAGGACGTACATGTATGCGGCTAATGTCCGCGACCGGCAGCGGACCGGCATACCGATAGCGGACATTTAACCCCTCAGATGCCGTGGTCAATCCTGACCACGGCATCTAAGTGCGCACGAAACCGAAAGTTTTACTTTCGGTTTGCGCTCCGGCTCCCCATGTGGCGAGCGGAGGAGCCGGAGCACGCCAGTAGTAGCCTGGGTTTCTATGAATGAAACCCAGGCTGCTGTATAGTATTTCCTATGGAGCCTTGCCTGTAATAGGCTTCATAGGAAATATGCGATTTTTTCATATATTCCAATGCTATTGCATTGGAATGTATGAAAATCACAAGCAGATGATTGTATGTTATAGTTCCCTATGGGAACTATATAAAAGTGTAAAAAAAAAAAAAAAGTTTAAAAAATAAATAAATAAAAAAACATAAAAAGTTAAAAAATTTAAAAAATACACATCATGGGTTTCAAAATGTGCGAAAACGCCCATAGTATAAAAATATAAAAAATTATTCCCCATACGTCAAACAGCAAAACGGAAAAAAGAGTCCAAATGGCGGATTCGCCATTTTTGGTCGCTTCATTTTCCACAAACAATTACATAAAAGTTGATCAAAAAGTCATATACACCCCAAGATGGTATCAATAATAAGATTATGACGCATAAAATGAGCCCTCATACAGCTCTGTACATATAATTACAAGAAAGTTATAGCGGTCAAAACATGGTGACAAAAAAGTAAAACTGATTTTTTCCCACTTTTGAATTTTTTTTTCACTATCAAAACGCAAGAAAACCTATACATATAGGGTATTGCCGGATTTGTACTGACCTGTAGAGTAAAAGTAACCAGTCAGTTTTATCGCACATTGAACGTCGGAATTTAAAAAGCCGCAAAACTGTGGTGGAATTGCTTTTTTTTTGCAATTTTACCCCATTTGGAATTTTTTCCCTGCTTCCCACTACATCATATGCAATATTAAATAGTGGCGTTGGAAAGTACAACTTGTCCCGCAAAAAACAAGCCCTCATATGGCTATGTGAACCGAAAAATAAAAAAGCTATGGCTATGGGAAGGCAGGGAGCGCAAAACGAAAACTCAAAAAGTAAAAAACCTCAGGTCCTTAAAGGGTTAAATACCAGCGCCGTAGTACTACGGTGCTGATTGGGCGGGTGCAGGAGTTGTGCCTGCCCGATCAGCTGCAGGAGTCTGGCAGTGACTGATAGCTGGACCCCTGCTGTATGCGCCAGAATCGGTTAAAACACTGATGCCGATGCATTTACTCTAGATGTGCCGTAAGCAGCGCTGACCGCAGCACATGCGATGTGTGGAGAGAGAGGGAGCACCCATCCGGTCCCCGCACTGCTGTGACAGGGACCTAATGGCTTGGATGGCAGCCCGATGCCTTCCTTAGGCATCGTGGCTGCCTTCCGTGTTAGCCTGTGAAATCCAGCCCCCTGGATCTCACAGGCAAGCAGGGTGTAGTGTATTACATCCCGCTGCTGAATAAGCCTTTAGCTGCGATGCTTGGCTACACACGGGGGAAGGGGTGTTTAGGGTCACACAGCCCGTGCCAGACATCACCAGGAAGGGGTTGACAGGCACTGGGGAGAACCGGCACTGTCATCCAGCAGAGCAGTGTTTGTAGTCTGTTCAGAAGCCACCATGTGTTCTCGAGTTACATAGAACAGCAGGTACACTTACCCCACAAAACGAATGCAGCTCTGCTTCATCTTGGTGGACTTGACATAGAAAATAATATCCTTTAGGTTCATGAAAAACGTTCAGTAATCCGGTCCTATACAATGCAGATGCCTGGCGGGGGAGGAGAATGCAGGGCTTCCAGGGAAAGATGGGATAGATAGATAGATAGATGTGGACCATCCTGCTAGAATCTATCTATCTACCCCATCTCTCCCTGGAAGCCCTGAAATCTTCTCACCCTCTGTACATCAAAATTGTATAGAATGGATTACTGTACATTTTTCATGAACCTACAGGATCTGATTTTCTATGTCCAAATTGTTTATCCAGTGACCGCCTAATGTACCTCCAGCCACATCACCACAAGTTCTTTTCTTCAGGTGAATGCCGAATTTTTGGGGCCTGTACTCCCATGGCCTAAAATAAAAATTTTCTGAGCTCCAGCGGGGAACATTTTTAAGAGTTTCCCTTTAAGACACATAAAAATGGCCCTGATTAAAATACATATTTTTTGTGGGAATTTTTGCCATTTATTCCCTTCTGGTATGTCACTGTCCATGTTGTGGGACTATTTGTGCACTTCTAGTAAGTATTTGTTGGCTGCAAATATGACCTGAAGGTTTTTCAGGTTCGCCTGCCATTAAAGTCAATGGGGCCTGCCGCAAACGCACGGTTTGCGAACATTTGATCGCGAACGCGTGAACCATCCCGGCCAGTGTTTGTCCATCACTAATGATAAGTATCCAGCAACAGCCTCTGCCTGAACAGCCTGCCAGAAGATTTTATCAGTAGTGTGAAACTAGCCTAATAAATGCAAAAATATGCAATACACACAAAGATAAAGGATGAAAGGAACTATAAAGGCTCATATCTCTTAAAATTTATAAAAAAAAAAACATGAAAAGACAAGGGGCACCGACCATAATTAGAAACCCTTCCCCAGACAAAAACCCATGCAACTAAATATGTGCATTTACAATATACCTGGTGATTCAAATAGAAGGATCATTATACACAAAACAATGATGGGTCAAATATGAAATAGCACTAAACCCTAATACAGTCACCAGAATCCAAAGTGAAGACAAGGGAGTTTCTGGAGTTTCTGAATAAAACATGTCAGCTGTTTGCCTTGCACAATATGTGATATTTTCGCATGTAGGGTTTTGACACTTCCTATTTTGTGGTGCCTGCCCGATCTACTGTAATAAGTTAGGATATTGAGATCTACATAATGGGTTCAATTTAAAGTTAACATGTCACCATGAAACTACAAGAAAATTTAGACTAGGACATTCATGGTCACAGGTGCATATCCATAAAGCAAGCATACAGAGAACTAATAAAAGCATGGCTGCACAACAATTCACGCAAACAATAGAACTGAGAAATGGGGATCATTCTAAATTAAAGTGGTATTATACCTACTATAAATGAAGAACTAGAAGCTCTTTGTGCACATTTTTGATCAAATGTGTGTCGGGACCATCTACCAGGCGTCAAGGTGGCTTCTGCAGATGGGTACCTAACACTAACAAACCGCCTCTCTTGGACTTACCTAAGCCTACAATATTCAGGGCAGTGTAGGAACCAGCTACATTTATACTCTGCTGAGAAGCCCCAGGCAGATGGGCGTTGCTTAGTCTAAGCCTACAGTACATGCACACGGCAGTGTTTTTTTGCGGCCTCCGTTCAGTTTTTTTTTGCGGATCTGATGGTTTCCCATTCATTTCTATGGATCCGTTAAAAATGCGGATGCCTCTTTTGTTGCCTGTCCGCGTCCGCTGTCCGCATTTCACATCCGCAAAAAAAAATGGCATGTCCTATTCTTGTCCGCAAAAAACGGTTTGCAGACCCATAGAAGTCAATGGGTCCGCAAAAAATGCGGATGACCAACGGAAGCCATCCGTTTGTCATCCGCATCCTTTTTTTTGCGGATGGTTGCTTGGAAACCAGGGCACTTGTACAGGTACTTTAGGAGACTGGTTCAAGCCTTCAGTTTTTTTGCGGATCCGCAAAAAAAAAACGGAAGACACACGAAAACACAACCTACAAAATTTGCGGACACACAGAACGGATGTGGATGTGAAAAGAAAAGGAAGACGGATCCGCGGACAGCAAAAAACAACTGTCGTGTGCATGTAGCCTAAAAGAGACGCTACTCTCAATCTATACTGCAAGAAAACTTAGACTAGCACATTTATGGTCACAGGTGCATATCCATAAAGCAAGCATACAGAGAACTAATACAAGCATGGCTGCACAACATTTCACATGCAAACAATAGAACTGAGAAATGGGGATCATTCTAAATTAAAGTGGTATTATACCTACTATAAATGTAAAAATAGAAGATCTTTGTGCACATTTTTGATCAAACGTGTGTCAGGCCCATCTACCAGGGTATAATACCACTTTAATTTAGAATGATCCCCATTTATCAGTTCTATTGTTTGCATGTGAAATGTTGTGCAGCCATGCTTTAATTAGTTCTATGTTACCATGAAATGCAGTGCAATCTGCAGGAGAAGCTGAGCAGATTGATATATACTTTTATGGTAAAGAGTCAGTAAAACATGTAATTTATATATTTAAACCTCTGTTATTTCTCATTCCATTGTACATGGTGAGGTGTTGACCATGACTGACGGCTATCTATGTATACAAACTTACACAGAGAATACTATCCATCACTGATAACACCTCTACTGTGTATAGCTATCAGTGACTGACCTATTACTGTACATACATACATAGAATTCTATCAATCACTCATAACACCTCCCCTGTATACAGCGATCAGTGACAGCTATCTATGTATAGATACTTACACAGAGAATGCTATACATCACTGATAACACCTCCACTGTGTATAGCTATCAGTGATTGACAGCTATGTATGTATACACACTTACATAGAGAATGCAATCAATCACTGATAACACCTCCACTGTGTACAGAGATCAGTGACTGACAGCTATGTCTGTATGCACACTTACACAGAGAATGCTATCAATCACTGATAACACCTCCACTGTGTACAGAGATCAGTGACTGACAGCTATGTCTGTATGCACACTTATACAGAGAATGCTATCCATCACTGATAACACCTCCCCTGTGTACAGCTATCAGTGACTGACAGCTATGTCTGTATACACACTTACATAGAGAATGCAATCAATCACTGATAACACCTCCCCTGTATACAGCGATCAGTGACAGCTATCTATATATAGATACTTACACAGAGAATGCTATCCATCACTGATAACACCTCCACTGTGTATAGCTATCAGTGATTGACAGCTTTGTCTGTATACACACTTACACAGAGAATGCCATCCATCACTGATAACACCTCCTCTATTGCCAATGAAATCAGAAATAGAAGCAATATAAATGTATAAATTACAATTTTTAATGTTTTTTTTTCCCCCACAAAATGATATATCACCCAGCTCAGCTCCTCCTGCAGATTGAATTGCATTTTGTGGTGACAAGTCCTCTTTAATAAAGACAGTATTGCAAAAAATAAAAAATAAAACTGTTAATCAGTTCATATTATTTATCTACTATATTCCCACTAGCTACCCAATATCTAGCCAATGACATCGCACTCTAAATCCATAGACGTGAATATGGAATGAGTTCCCCTTCCATGTCTAAGAAGGCTTTCTACAAGATTTTGATTGAATTGTCTATGGGAGTTTTTGCACATTCCTCCAGAAGAGCATTTGTGAGGTAAGACACTGATGTTGGACTAAAGGGACACTGATGTTGCACTAAAGGTCTGGCTCTCAATCTTCATTTTAATTCATCACAATGGTGTTCAATGGGGTTGCAGGGCAGTTAAATTCTTCCAGGTAGAGAAGAGACATTCGTCAAACCACAGAACACGTTACCACTGCTTCAGAGTCCAGTGGCAGTGCGCTTTACACCACTCCATCTGACATTTGGCTTTTACAGCTTCTCAACAGGAATTTCATGGTGCACAGTTTTCGTGCAGATGCTAATTCCAGAGAAGGTTTGGAACTCTGCAGTTATTCAGTTAGCAAAGAGTGGCCAACTTTTATACATGATACACCTCAGCACTCAGCACATATAGTTGATAGTGGAATATCTAGGAAGGAAGAAATTTCATGAACTAACTTGTTATAACAGTGATATCCTATTAAAGCACCATGCTGAATTCAGCAAATGGTGGCCAAAAAGATAGAGAGAAAGAGAGGCGCTCATAGGGTTAGTATGTTTAATAATTGGAAGGGCTAGGTAAGATATGGTTTGCTCACCTATTGTGGTTGCACCAAGTTGGGTGCAGCCACAATGAAGGGCAAGTAGAAATGGTTATCGATTGGTGCAGCTTTGATTCGTCCAATCACCTTGGGCAGGAGCCACCTCACCACTCACCACTTGGGTAAAACAGTAGGAGAGAAAGAAGATGTTTAGGTGCTGTGGGCCCCTTTATCAAGTCTGTAGTAGAGCGGGAGCCGCTGCGGCTGATTCAGCAGCACGTGGTAAACGCTGACTTGCCATGTCTACCATGTTCTGCTGAATCAGCTGCGGCTCCAGCGCTGCTACGACTTGATAAAGGAGTCCACAGCACCCTGAAATGCGTTGTTTACAAATAAATGGAAACTGCTGAAATAACTGTTTGTGTTAAGTGCACCCCCTGCAGTCCATACGTTCGACTTAATAGGTCCAGCATCTTCTTTCTCTCATGCTGAATTCAGTGATCTTTTTACCCACACGTTTATAAAGGTAGACTGCATGGCTAGGTGCCTAATTTTAAATGAGACTGAATAAAATGCTTAAATTCAAAGATTAGACAGTGAGCCCCAATACTGTTGTCCATATAGTATATCAGGAGGTCCAGTTTGCTTTATTTTCTAAAGCGAATTGGGCTTGTTATAGACAACTGTTTCACATTTTGTCTGCAATACCTTTTACTATACTTTACTAATATGCAAACATTCCCAGCAAAGGAAGTATTGTCAGGAGGACACAAGCAGAGATGTGCTGATACTTCAAGTGCTGACAACTAGCTGAAGAAGCAAATTACAACAAATGTAACAGATTGAAACATGTGTATGCTATCAAATCTCACTAACAACATAAAAGCTGTTGAAAACCATTGAAAAAGTCTATTAACACTTTCTTGCTCTTTTTTACTTAATGTGTTAATAATCAAGATGAGGATTGTTACATGTGTATAAGATGTCACTAGTGTGCACTGTTACTTGCTACTAAGCTAACTTGTTACATGCCAAGTGTGATGTCACATTTATATTAACATAGGTGATACTGTATCTTCTGTTCAGTTATAATAGGTCACGATAACCATCACAATGACTGTGATCCTGCCTAAATGGGCAAATGTTACCCCCCAAGTTATGTATTATAGAACAATAGATTTCAAAGATATAAGATACTCACAATCCAATTTCCTAACACTAATATGATGTCATAGCTGCTAATAAACTCCATAAATTGGTTGTATGGATGTTATAAACTGTGCACAGTTCCCTCATACCAGCCCACATAAGAGACACAAACATAAGACAATTTTGAGTACAACTCTGTAAGACTATATAGTGCATAGAAACTAGTGTGTCAATTAAGGTCATATGTGACATCTGGCTTGTGAGATGAGCATTATTTCATTGTTAAATTTCCCACAACAGTGCACCATTGCTAGGAAATGCAGTCCACATTACTGAAGAAGTGTTACTGCAGAGAGTGTGGAAACAATGTGTCAACCAGCAGGTTTCACTTTAGACAAATCCTAAGAACATTATCCAGGCAGTTCCCTGGTATTCACCCTTTTACCCCTATGCAGTGATCTGGAATTTGCTCCATGAGAACCACCAGACCGCTACCTCATGAAGTATTCCCTGTATGGTTGACAGATGGGGTGCTCCCATGGGGTAGAGCACCAATGGATCAGGAAAACTGTAGTCAGGGCAGGCAAGGTTTGTGTGAATCCTTGAAACAGTCTGAGGTCAGGGCAGGCAGAGAAGAGTCAATCCAGTAATCAAGAACAGGGTGGTTCAGACAACAGTGAATCATAGTCAGGAAATCCAGACGGCCAGTACAGAAGACGCAACAGCAGCAACTGGGTGAGTGGATCAGTGTCGTGCCTGCCTGGAGAAGCATGACGGCAGCGGGCATTGGCCACTGACAATATGAAAAAAAGGAGAGCTAGAATTTGATTAGTCACAACTTTGCACTTGTACTTGTTAATAGTTAAATGTACAGATATGTCCTTCCTTACCTATCCTCTTGGCTCAACATATCCTGCGATGTGTGGCACAAGATGATGAGCTTTTTAAAAACATGATAACATGATTTTGCAATATAATGTATTATTAAGAAGGCTATCCTATATGATTCTATCTGTGTCCAATTATTGGCGATGTTGACATAGACTTCAAATATAACTTCCGCCACTTTATGGCAAAAGTTATAGTATATGCGACGGGCCATGGGGAAGCACCACCTCTCTTGCTAAGCCCCACCCCTTTTCTTGGCACTTCAGAAAAGTGCAGAGAACCCTAAAAAGTAGCATATTATGGTGCACATAGGGTATGCTCTATAATCTGCGACTTTTTAACACCACAATAGTGGTGTAAAGGAGTTAATAAATGTCTCTCATTCTGTTTGAGAAAAGCTGCAACACATAATTAGTTACACAGCAGAATGCTTTTCCACAGTGGAACACAAACCAGGGACTGACACTTTACAACCCCATAGGATAACATGAGGGAAGTCTTTATAATGCAGATTTTTTGAGAGATTCTTTCATCACTTGCAAAGGTACCCTAATCTAGTTATTCCACTTCTTCCCTGGATAAGCCTTTATGGGAAGATTTATGTCCATCAAAAGTGACTTTAACCAGAAGAATGCAAGCTTTTTCTTATGGGTAGTCTGGTTACCTGTCAATAAGCACGACAATAGAATTCAAGGCTGTCACTGATAAATTGCTTCTTATACACAGAGTATACAGCTTTTAAGTAAAAACAAGACCTTCAGATGGCAGTAAAACAGTTTGGCATTGCCGTGATCTCTGCACTAAAAGATTTGCAGCTCCTGGAATTTGTCCATGAAGGTTTGTGTGAAATACTTTTATTGAAAGCAACACTTTAACAGTTTGCTCTTGTTGCTATGCATTGCTTTTGCAGTAGCATTTCACTTGTCAAAAACTTTTTTTATCTTGACAGAAGATAAGCCTTTGGAAACTGTTACCATAGACATTCCTTGTTAGATACAGAAATGTCCATTTCTTTAATTGTCCTTTATTGAAGCTTTCAATCTCTAGTCATTATACATAAAAGCAGCCATAACGCTCCATTCTATGTCTACCACTGCTTCCGCTCAAATCATTATTTAAAATTGTACCATTCGAGACAAGCACAACAGAGCTATAAATATTGCTTCAAAGCTTTAGGTAAAGCCAATTTCCTACATTCTCAAGATTGCCTAGTCAAAGCAAAATGGTGTTTTGATATTACCGGGTCAAAAAAAAAAAAGCTTTCCATATGAACAACATATTATTTAACAATTTTTTTCATCAAACTTATTTTAGATCAGATATTGTCTCTCAACTGAATCGTTAAAATGTTTCTCCATGAAGCCTGCTGTTAAGTTTATCAGTTTCTGAATGAAAACTTAACACTTTCATAGTAACCAATAAAATGAGTTTCTTCAGCAAATAGCATTCTGAGAATTAATTCTGTATTACTTAGCTAAGATACGTACACAATGAGAAATGCTATAACTTGATTGCTCATGGTAACTTTAACAATCAGCTTGATAAGCAGATAATTATTTAAAAAAAAGAAACATTAAAAAAGTAAGGCCCCTTTCACACGGGCGTTGCGGGTGCACTCCGTCAAACAGTGCGGGTGCGTTGCGGGAATCGCCGTGATTTTTCCCTGCGAGTGCAAAGCGCTGTCATGCGTTTTGCATGCGCTGGAGAAAAATCTGCACTTTTGGTACCCAGACCCGAACCTGCACTTCTTCACAGAAGTGCATGTTTGGGTCAGAAATTGTCCCGCTGGTATTATTTCACATTATAACATAGTTATAATGTAAAATAATACCCTTGGCCATCTTCCTAATGTTTAAACAGGTGCAGAATGGGTTAAAAATAATAAACTAATATTAACATACCTGTTCCATTTGATCGCGAAGCCCGGCCTCCTCTCCGTTAGCTTGCTAGTAGGAAAAGGACCTGTGATGATGTCACATGGTCACATGGACCAATCACATGCTCCATCACCATAGTGATGGAGCAGGTGATTGGGCCATGTGATGCTGTGACATCATCACAGGTCCTTTTCCTACTAGCAAGCTAACGGAGAGGAGGCCGGGCTTCTCCGGGGCAGGTAAGTTAATATTAGTTTATTATTTTTAACCCATTCTGCACCTGTTTAAACATTAGGAAGATGGCCAAGGGTATTATTTTACATTATAACTATGTTATAATGTGAAATAATACAGAACCGGTTACACATCCCGATGGTTGCATAGCAACCATGCGGGAAAATCGCAACGCATCCGCACATGATTGTGGATGATTGCGATTTTCCCGCATCCCCATTCACTTCTATGGGGCCTGCGTTCCGTTAAAAACGTAGAAGATAGAGCATGCTGCGATTTTCACGCATCGCAAAAGTGATGCGTGAAAATCAACTGTCATGTGCACAGCCCCATAGAAGTGAATGGGTCCGGATTCAGTGTGGGTGCAATGCGTTCACATCACGCATTGCACCCGCGCGGAAAACTCGCCCGTGTGAAAGGGGCCTAAGGCTGCATTCACACGGGCGAGTTTTCCGCGCGGGTGCAATGCGTGATGTGAACGCATTGCACCCGCACTGAATCCTGACCCATTCATTTCAATGGGTCTGTGTACATGAGAGTTTTTTTCATGCATCACTTGTGCGTTGCGTTAAAATCGCAGCATGTTCTATATTCTGCATTTTTCACGCAGCCCTAGCCCCATAGAAGTGAATGGGGCTGCGTTGAAAACGCATTGCATCCGCAAGCATGTTTTTCACTGATGGTTGCGTTTTTCACTGATGGTTGCTAGGAGATGTTGTTTGTAAACCTTCAGTTTTTTATCACGCGCGTGAAAAACGCATCAAAACGCATTGCACCCGCGCAGAAAAAACTGAACAACTGAACGCAATAGCAGGCAAAACTGAATGGCTTTGCCTGTGAAATCGCACAGTTTTCACTGAACGTATCCGCAACGCATCCGGACCTAATCCGGACACGCTCGTGTGAACCCAGCCTAAGAGTTCCAAAGAGGCCATGTAATTGGTTTAATTTCAAAGGTTACAAAAAAAAACTAAACAGAAACAAAACAAAAGGTTCATGAGCCAAGAAAGTGCAAAGTTTTCTGACAGCATATGCTAAATATGAACAAACAGCTTTTTCAAAAGCCAAATTATTTTCTTTAAGGTTTAATACAAGTTTTCAGACCTCCAGATTAGGGTTGAGCGAACCCTAACTGCAAAGTTCGGGTTCGTACCGAACTTTGAGAGTTCGAGGACCCGCTCCCGAACCCGGACATTTTCCCTGAAGTTCGGGTTCGATGTTCGTGTGATTTTATTATTTTCCTTTATAAGATGGTTATAACGGAAAATAATAGCAGTTTTAAGATAGAATGCTAAATAAAATGGCCATTGAGGGGTTAAAAATAATAAAAGAAAACTCACCTCATCCACTTGATCACACAGCCGGTATCCTTTTCTTTCTTCAGGACCTACAAAAGGACCTGCGACGACGTCACCACCATCACCAAGTGGTGAGCTCAGTGATGTCATTGCAGGTCCTGCTGAATAAAGATAGAAGGATCAATGGCCATTTTATTTAGCATTCTATGTTAAGAATGCTATTATTTTCAGTTATAACCATGTTATAACAGAAAATAATAAAGTGAAGTTTGGGTCCCCATTGACTTTAATGGGTTCCGGGTTCGGGTTTGGTGTTCGGGTCAAGTTCGGGTCCCCAACTTGAACTTTGACCTGAAGTTCGGCCGAACCCAGCGAACCCGAACTTTACTGCTCATCCCTAATCCAGATGTGACCGATCACCAGTGGTGATGATACTCACCTGGTACTCGCTGATAGATTCAGTCTGTGTGGCTCCCGCCCCTACACTTCTGTTCCCCTCTGTGCCGATATCAACATCCATTGCCAGGGGAACATATGACCACTGTAGCCAATCACAAGTCATAGCAGTGACCTGCTCCCTTTGCGTCAATATGTGACATATATGCAGCTGTATTTCTGGGGCACCAAAGTTATGTCTGGTGGCCCTAATGAAAGGCATTTTTGTATAGCAAAATTCTATATTTACCCCCCTTCTACAATCTTTATCTTCTTACTGCAGTCAGAAATGAACCCTTCTGATTTTGGTTTCCACAAAAGCTTTGATTATGTCCTCCATATATCACTATATTCAAGAAGATGTATAATATAATTATATACAGACGTTTTACCAGCATGCTCTATATCAGCTGCATATATATATATATATATATATATATATATATATGCAAATCAAAGATGACGAAGTGGAATTCGATTCAAATTTCATAAAAATTTGATTCACACCGATGCCAAATTTCCTAGTGCTTTGTGTTAAAGAATCAAATTTTTTTCCTCAAATGGCTGCTGCACGTATTAGGATATAAAGCAAAGACCTTTGGGAACGAGGGATCACCCACACTGCCATGCATGCAACCGATAAGCAGACAGCCAGCCCTATGATGTCACAGTGCTATAAATAGCCTCAGCCATCTTGGATTCAGCCATTTTTCAGTATGCTGTACTTAGCGCAGGGAGAGACGTCAGCAGGCGCTAGGGACAGTGCTAGGAAAGACTATATTGTTCTGAAAAATCGATTTAGAAGTTCAGGGAAAGATTATTCAAGGTGTAGGGAAAGAATAGAGAGGCATTATCCACACTATGAAAAGAAGAACAGGGTGCAATAGATGAGTACAGCCTGGGTAATAGGAGTGATTCTATGACACCTCGCTGCACTAATTGGGGATCCATATTGCAATTATACTGCTGCTTTTAGGTTGTTTGCACTGTATGATACATTAGTAATTCCAGCAAACTTTTCTTGTTATTGGGGTGCAAGTTCTGTATTAATAGGAAAGATCTGTAAGTCCTATTAGCCGTTCTGCGTTGATTTAACTTTTTTTTTTTTTTTTGGGGGGGGGGGGTATTAATAGTAAGAAGAATATGTCTTAATTGCCATTCTGCGGTAAAGTTACATTGTACTACAGTTACTATTTACCGGGTGTTTTAATATACCTCTGTCCTAGTAGCCGTTCTGCAGTGAATTTTAATATGATTTTTTTTTTTGGGGGGAGGTGTGTATTAATAGCAAAAAAAGGAAAAAAAATATTTCATAATTGCCATTTAGCAGTGAAGTTACATTGTACTACAGCTATTTACGGGGTGTATTAAAAGGAAAAATACAAATATCCTATTAGCCATTTTGTTTCAGTGAAAGGCAGAAGTAGCAGCAGAAGAAGGGGGGGGGGGGGCGGCAGCAGGAGTTGCAACGAGAGGCCTGAGCTCCCGGTGTCATCTAGCGGTTGTGTCTTGACCAGCAACCCATCGGTGCTTCAATAGTTGACTCGGTCTTCGACTTCGTCACAAATTACATCAGACTCCACTTTTCAGAGAGGACAATTTACTAGATGACAGTCAGCAGGTACTGCCCAGCCAAGATCTGGAGGAGACATCTGGCGCTTTCTCCGGTAGGCGCGCAAGTTGTGATGATGAGAATTGCATGAGAGCAGGTGTTTGTGAGCGGTCAGGCTCCTGGCCCCCACGCAGACAGTAGAGGATGATGATGATGTAGCCGATCACACTTCGGAGCCGGGTGAAGAAGGTGCTTCATCCTCATCAGGAGAAGAGGATGGCAGCTTTCACGTGAGGCAGCGGCTTAGCCAGCAGGGTGGTAGTGTAGCCATGAGTCAGCAGGGTGGCAACATTAGGAGGTCGGGAACCAAACGAGCCTGGGGCAGACCACCCACTTCGCAGGAGCCTACCTGCCCGGAAAGTAGCGGTGCCGGGGTTCACAAGGGCAGTGGTAGCAGGCAGTCAGCGCAGAGAGTTAGGGAGAAAATGCCATACTCAGCGGTTTGGCAATTTTATGTTAGGCCACTGGTGGAGGTGAAAATATACGAATTTGTGGGCAAAAAGGTGAAGCGTGGTCAGGGTGCCAATGTTGGCACCACACCCCTGCATCAATGCATGCAGCATCACCATAACGAGACCTGGGAGAACCGTGGCTCCAATGTGGTGTTTCAGCCTGCTGCAGCAACAGCTGCATCACCCAGTGACACACACCCAATTTCATGCAGTCAAGGCTCCACCTCAGCCAAAAGGAAGCTGTCTGTCCTTCCCATCATCTGCTGGTCCTGATGAAGAAAAAAAGGCAATACAGCAGCACTCTGCAAACACAAATACAGTACAATAATGCCATAATTATAGAAAACATTATGGTGCTAATGCTACGCTTATTTTGCAAATTTGAGATTCTTGGCAAATACATTTTGTACAAAATTATTTGGGCCCGTCTGCCAAACGTCAAAGAGATCTCTATAAGACGGAACCTAACACTAAATACTACCTGTTATGTGCCATAATGACCACCATAAAATTCAGAGAGTGCAGGTTCCATAAGTATGCTGGGTCCACTCTGCTTTTTACCATTTTTGGTGCCATTAAAGCCTCCATTAAATCCAGGGATGCAGGTACCAACATGTATGCTGAGCCCACTCTATTCTTTTCTGGGTGCCAAATGGCTTCCAATAAATACAATGAGAACAGGCTACAGCTTTATACTTACTCTAATTAAAATCAGCCTATGGGGCAGACAGGCTAATCAAGGGTGCAAGACCAACAGGAGTCAGCCACACCTCCAGCTCCAGTAAAACTGCAAAAAAGGGAGTCAGTCAGCTGGTTCTGATGCTTCTGCTCCTCGTCCTACTCCTCATCAGTCATTCCGTCAGCAATCAATCACCAAAGAGACTGCAAAGAGACAACATTATGCATGCACACATCCAACGGCGCAGAAACTGAACGTGCTCCTGGCCAAGTCACTGGTGCTACAGTCCCTCTTTTTCTAAGTAGTGGACTCTGCACCTTTCAGAGAACTGATGGCTTGTGCTGAGCCGAGGTGGAGAGTCCCAAGCTGTCATTTCTTTGCTAAAAAGGCAGTACCAGTCCTGCACACATATGTAGAATAGAACATATGACCCTGTCGGTGTCTGCCAAAGTGCACGGCAGCGCCGACGTGTGGAGCTATAACTATGGTCACGGACAATATATGTCCTTTACGGCCCATTGGGTAAATGTGGTTCCTGCCCACCCACATTAGCAACTTGGCCAGGTGACACCGCTTCTACCTCCATGTTCTCACTCCGTTGGTACTGCGACAATGTCCACCTCTGCCTACTCATCCTCCACCTTGTCCTCAGCCTCCACTGCAGGGACAATTCACAGTGCTCCTCCAGCAAACCACATGTGTGGGGCACAGTGGTGTCACGCTGTTCTGCACCTAGTTTCCCTGGGCCAACGGAGTCACACAGGGGAGGAACTGCTCTGCGCCCTTCATCAAGAAATCAAATCCTGACTTTCTCCTCGACAATGTGAAAAATAGAGGGAATCCAGCTCACCTGCTTTGCAAATACTCAGCCGTTAGGCTCCTCCTGTTTGTAAGGTGAGACCTTGCCTGTAGCATATACCAAAAGGAAAGAAAAATCCAGCACTTTCAATGTTGTTTTCAAGCCGTAACTTCTTTATTCCGGTGGGTACAAATATTACAGCTGATCACATCACAAGCGGTAAAAACACACGGTCTTGTGTCAGTCGACGCGTTTCAAACTTTACAGTTCTTATTCATGACTTTGCTTGTAAAGTCATGAATAAGAACTGTAAAGTTTGGAACGCGTCGACTGACACAAGACCGTGTGTTTTTACCGCTTGTGATGTGAGCAGCTGTAATATTTGTAACCACCGGAATAAAGAAGTTACGGCTTGAAAAGAATATTGAAAGTGCTGGATTTTTCTTTCCTTTTGGTATATTTCTTCTCGACAACTCAAAGTCTGAACCATGGTGACTGACAATGGGAATAACATTGTGTCAGCGCTGCATCAAGGAGGGCTGAGCCATGCACCGTGCATGGCGCACGTTTTCAATCTGGGTGTAAAGGGATTCCTGAAGTCTTCACCCCATCTGCAAGACATCCTTAAAGGAAAAATGAGACGCACAACAGATCCTGTCTATGTAGCAGTTGTAAAGCCTGTATGACATAGTCCCTATTTTGCATCAGAATTGGCTTATGATTTAGTAGCCAAAAGCAGAAGTGGGTTTAAAACACAGAAGACATGCAAATATGCCATTAACATGTTATCTCTGTTTTGGATCCACTCCTGTTTTTGGCTACCAAGTATATCTAACTAGCTATTGTCTCACTAAACTTTCCCTGACACTAAACTTGCTTTATTATATGTTTAAAACTAAAAATCATTTTCTTGATCTGTCAGATGTCCAATCATAGCAAAGTATAACCTCAAAAAACACATACATTTCCTTTTTGGGATCTTACATCTTACTTATCTATGAACATTTCAGTATAGTCCCTCTTGATTGGCTGTGGGTGCCTGCAAGAAATTATGGACAAGCTCATCAGCCAGGGTGCTTCCCAAGATTATGTGGTCCTCCTTCATCTTCCCAACCTTAATGTATACTCCAACGCCTAAAAAAGGGCTTTAACCTATCTTGACCCAGGTCCAAGACAAATATTATTTAAAATGTCACTTTTAATTTTAAATAAATATAAAATGGCCGTGAGCCTAACAGACGCTTAAGATTAAAGTTGTCACTCTGAGAGCAATGGTATATTTTTGGCAAGATTTTTTAGGAACCGGAGATGTGCACTATTTCTTATCCTACTTTACTGAAATATATCCACCTCGTTTGAAAGCTAGTATTACGGCCTCTATATACCTAGAAGCCAGAATCTCTAGCCAGAAATTGAAACACTGCCTTTCGTGATATTAAGGCATTCACAAAGCTGTGTTGATGCCACACTAATACCGGAAAAGGGTGTGCAAAAGAACCAAAAGGTTGTGGTTGAATGATACTTTGTGTTGGTTATAGAGGGCTGCTTCAGTGTGTCCTATATACTCACAAGACACACTGCCTCTGTGCGTATGTTATTAACAGATACACACACTTCACAACACACTGGTCTGACACTATGTCAATATCTGTCAGAGTTCAATCATACAATACACACACCACAGCACTTCCTATGTGAACTTGGCAGACTATTTGGGCTAACTGGCCATCTGGTATGGGCCAACTAGCAACCTCCTATGTCACTGTTAAAATGATTGGTGTCCAGACAAGGACTACCTGACTACTAAGCTACAACAGAGCTTTGTAGTATACATTATGAAATCTATCTTACCTAGATTAGGTCCTTTTTGTTAAGTATCTTCCCAACGTTGCCACTCTGTGTTCTGATATGTAAAATGATAGATGGCATTTTGAGCAAATTAATCACACATTTTGGCAGAATTTACTGGAATCCGACGTTTTTGGTAACATTTTTAACAAAATTGGTTCATTTACAAACAATTCATTCATTTCTAGTCTTTATACCTCACTGTTTGCATCTAAGCCTGGTAGTAACTCTATAAAGTATAAAAAGCCATCTTGTAAGTATCACTGTCTATCACTTTTTGAGCTGAGCATGAGCATACATTTATGCATGTGGCTGCCTAAGTATTTTTGGGACTATTAATGACCCACTTATTGATTTCTTTACTGGACTCATATAATCCATGGCATACAGTTGATGTTTTGATGCCATGAACATGGCCATCTCAGTGCAAAACCGTGATAAAGACCACAATTGATTTTATTCTTAGTGGATATATGATGTCTACTTTAAAGGGAAACGGTCATCAGACTCCCTAGTAACACAGAACTCTGTTATACTCTGCAAAGCTGCAGAATTTCAGAAAAAAAAACATATTGTAGGAATTAGCCGGGTACAAAGTGAAGAATCTGCTATAAAGCTTCTGCACACCCTCCTCTGCTTGATTGACCCATCTCTATCAATACATAAACAGGATTACATTTTTTTGTGAATCTAAATGCAAGACCACTTTACAGATGGATAAAGATTTAAATAATTTATTTTAACTTCTAAATATTTATTTTTGTATCCACTAGATACAACAGTTTGTTCTGTGCATAGATAGTTGCTATGTCTGTGCTCACTACATATGTAAATAAATTGCCAATGGAAATGCACAACTTGTTCTTATGCGCTTGTGATAATATTTTGGAAACAGGAAACAGTTAATTAATCTGAATCAGTCTGCCACCATCTAATAATTACAGAGATCATGTCAGACCCGGAAATCAATTTTAGCTAATTAAAATTCTTAAAGACATTTTCTTTAGCACCAAGAAAAAAACGTTTAACATTATGTATATAGTCAATATTAATTAGCATCAGCTCTGTTGTAAACTATGAAGGATTGCTTTATAATCAGTAAAGCTGATTGAGTTTCCACAATTATTTTTGACTATAAGTTATGTGACTTTACTTCATTAGGCTGATTTTTTGTTTGCAAAGCCTCTGACACTGATTCTCCTTAATAATATGGTTACTATTACACACGAATAAATCCTTTGTGGTGCAGTTGATTTTAATTTAAAGAATTGTCATTGTTCCCGTTGATTATATAAATGAACTACAATAAATACAAATGCCTCTGAACTGGGACACTCTTGTTATCTCTGCTTAAATAAAATAGGAAGCTGGAGACTTCTTATTAACACAAAACAGGGGATTATCTTACCTGCAGGCCACAGATGGTCTAGAAAATGAGAGCTGGATTGTCAAATAAATGCATTCATCATCGAGCTGACATATGGAAAAAAGGTAAAGCCAATCATAGCATACACCATGGTCAGTCAACCTGTGGCCTTCCAGATGTTTCTCGAGCATGTTGGGCACTATAGTTTAAAAAAAGAAAAAAGAAAAACTAGATTTAAAAAAATATACATTTTATTAATGAAAAATGTTTTTAGTTTTTATTGTGTGTTAACTTTGATTAGAATAGGATACACATAATTGATTAAGGCAACAACCAATATGTTTATTACATGATTTTATGAAAATACTTTAAGTGGTTAATGAACATTCATTTTGATATTCATTTAGATCATTAAACATACTTCATATTAAGACTTTGGGGTTAAATTATCATTTGTGGTACTTTGCTTTGTGAGGTTGTACCACATGTATAAAATGGTGCACAGTAGTGTTGAGCAAGCATGCTTGGCCAAATACCATGTGTGCTTGAGTTACTGTATTTAAATCTAATTTAGCCTCTATATTTTCTAAAAAGTGTCTGCCAGGATTTGAACTCACTACCTTCGAGATAAGGACCCTAACCACTCAGCTATAAAGCTTAATGATAAACTGTGTCAGAAAAACCTCATAGTAGTTTGTCATGTACTAACTATTCCTATACAGCAGAATTATCAAGTTATATTTCACTGCTGTTTAACATTTAGCTGTATAGGATAGTGGTTAAGGTTCTTGGCTCTAATGTAGAAGGTTGTGGGTTCAAATCCTGACAGAAGCTTTTCAGAGAAAGAAGATAAATTTAATATATATATATATATATATATATATATATATATATAGAATATATAAATTTAATTTAGCCTCTATTTCTGAAAAGTTTCTTCTGGGATTTGAACTCACAACCTTCCACATTAGATCTGTAGAGCACCCGAGCATCCTAATGTGTTCTACCTGAGCACTTTGGTGTTCGAGCAACACTAGTGCACAGTATTAATATATTTGATGTAAGTGCCATGTGGTGTACAACTATGTCTGTAAAAGTACTCCAGAGGTTGCTTGGCATGGGACTTTTTAAAAAGGAGTGCCACGACCGGGACACAGGGGAAACACGTGCGGCTATAGTGGACCGATGGGGGTAGTAGTTGCTTGTACGCATGGTTAGCAGAGCCTCCCTGGGCTGTTGTGCAGTGATGGGGAAGACAGCACTAAATCCTAAGGGGAACTCTCTATTGCAGGGAGCCAGATGGTGGTTGAGGTGCCCTTGATGGTAATGGGTATGCTTAGGGTGCTTTGGTGGCTTGGCCCCTGTGTTTGTGATGCCAGCACTGTAAGCTGCAAATGGTGAGGGTAGTAGAAAGGATGAGGGGTCAGTTGTATTAGAAACAGTTGAACATTTACTTAAATCAAATGTCTCAGGGCCGTTGTTACAGTTCATCAGTAAAGTGCGCTTATATGGCATAAAGGAGGATTCAGAAATTAGTTTAGCTGTAATCCTTACAACAAGTCTGGTAATTGTCAGTTGAGGAGTTTTCCTAATGCTGTTACTTTATAGGCAAGACAAAAGTTCTCTTCTTAGATAGTTCTACTTTAAGTCCAATCTCTAGCACTCAGGTACTGAATATAATGGTTTCCTTACTTTTATATTTAGCAATCCTATAAGGGTGTTCTCCCTCGTAGGCAAGCAAACTCTCTGCTACATTATTTTATGCAGGATGCTCTCCTGAAAATGTTCAGGTTCACTATGTTCCAGAAGTCATGTAGTGAAAAAGGATAATTCTGCACACTAATCATCCAGTTGTGTCCATGTACCTTTAAGTTTCCCCTGGTCACTGGTGCTTGTGAAGTCCTTTGGTTAGACTCAGCTCTAATCTTCACTAGACTATCACTATATTCATACATAGACTCACTTGTCTGTGCTGGGCTGCTTTGACTACTTTGTCTGTCCTCTCCAGGCTTGATCAGGGCCCAGAGGAAAGAAAGACAGTTACATCTTGGACTGAGCCTGCTCTGCTCCTCTATACACTTCCTTCTCCTCCCTCCACTCAACAACTAACTACTTCCTCCTTGAGCTAGCACACCCCAAGCTATATATAAAATGTGGCGCCAACACCACCTAGGGGCAAATAGATGTAATGACAATGCCAGCCTGAACTTAGGAATTACAATACATTAAATACATATGCAGAAATTTAAGAGGAACACTCATACTCACATAAATGGGACGCTGCAGGCGCACATCGTAAATAAAACTTTAAGGCTATGGACACCTTCTGGGGCATTTTTTAGGATTGCATTTTACTCATTTTGGGCTAAAAATCCTATTTTCAAATGGCCTTTATTAAAAATGTTTTGAGGTATTCTGAGATACAAGCTGTCACAGTTTGTTTTCTTTGAATCCTGTCACCTGATGGCTCATGTGTAGCTCTTATCTCTGATCTCCTGACAGGGGGATTGACAGCTTGCAGACTGATTTTTAACTGCTGTGTCTCAGAAATGGCTGAATATTTTTAATAAAGACTAAATGAAACAATGAGTTTTAGCCCAAATGCGTAAAATGTCATCCCAAAAAAAAATGTCTCGAAGGTGTCCATAGCCTTAAAGTCTCATTTAAAGCCTGCATCTGAATTCCATCTGAAAACGCAATAAAGAAATTGTTCTTGTTAAAATGTTCAGCAGTTTTTCTTTTTGATTTCAGCAATAATATACCAGTTAAAATGAAATACAAAATATTTTTCTTCTTTAGCAACCAGCAGACAAAGCTTCTATGTAGATTTGAAACAGTTCACTGCTTCTGTGAGGGAAAGATGTAATCTGAAGAGTAATCATCATGCTAATTGTAGATTTAGAATTGGGATGACAGCATGAATGCTCTCTGGTTCTCTTGATAGGCCTAGATAAAGATGTTTACAGAAAAGCATAGCACTTATCAGAGTAATGTATGGTGCTCAAACTGAGTTACTCACCCCTTGGAACACTTGGCATATAAACTGTGATAATAGCAGCAGTTTATTGGTTTTCTAACCTCGAAGTGGAAACACCCAATGACCACATTTGTGATATTTGAGGTCCATGACATCAATAATGTGAGAATGGCAGCATTTTTCATTTTTCCCATTTAAATCAATCAAGGAAATCTGATTGGTTCTTTTTGGCCCCACCCACTTTTCAGAATTTTAATCCCAGTCCTCCAGTGACCAACTGTGCCAAGTTTGAGGACCGTGCTGTTAACAGTCTAAGATCAGCGGCAGTTTTACATTTTGCCATTTAAACAAATGGATGAAATTTGATTGGCCGTTGTAGACTCCACCCACTTTTTATAAATGTTATCCCTAATCACCCAGTGACCCATGGTGCCAAATTTGGGTGCTCTGGCCTAAATAATGTGAGAATGGCAGCAATTTAAATTTTCTCATTAAAGTCAATAGGGAAAATCTGGTTGTTTGTGGGTCCGCTCACTTTTTAGCATCCCTAAAATGTGACAGAATTTCAGGTTGACCCCATGACTAAGTGACCCAAGTTTGGTGAGTTTAACTTCAAAGCTGTAAGAGTGGCAAAAGTTTACAATTTTCCAATGAAAGTTCTTGGCTCTGCTCACTTTTATTATTAGAATTCCCATCACCCAGTGACCTAATGTACTAAGTTTTAAGACCCTGCCATTAACAGTTGAAGAATGGCAGCAATTTGCATATTCCCATTAATTATCAATAGGTAATATTTGAATGGCTGTTTTAAGCTCCGCCCAGTTTTCCAAATTTTAACCACAGTCACTCAGTCATAGTCTTTGCCAAGTTTGGGGCCTCTAGCTTTAAAACTGTGAGATTGGCAGTATTTAAAAGTTTTATATTGAAGTCAATAGTTGAAATATGATTGGCTGTTTTAGGCTCCACCTACTTTTCCTAAATTTTGACCGCAGTGACCCAGTAAGTAATTGTGCCAAGTTTGGGACAGCAGCAGTTTATCTGTTTTTCATTAAGGTCAATGTCTGAAATCTGAATGGTTGTTGTGGATCCACCCCTTTTTTATCCAAATTGTGAACTACAATCATCCAGTGACTAAAACCTTAAGGTTTGGGAATTATGGCATTTAATGTGTAAAAATGGCAGCAGTTTTATTTTTTTCTATTGAAAATCAAAGAGTGAAATTTGATTGGTTGTTGGTGGCTCCACCCTCTTTTTCAAACCTCGAGGTGGAAACACCCAATGACCTGATTTGCGATATTTCAGGTCCATGACACAAATAATGTGAGAATGGCAACATTTTCCCATTAAAAATAATCAAAGAAATATGATTGGTTGTTTTTGGCCCCACCCACTTTTCTGAATTCTAATCCTAGTCCTCCATTGACCAACTGTGCCAAGTTTGAGGACCCTGCCATTAACAGTCTAAGATCAGCGGCAGTTTAAATTTTTCAATTTAAACAAGTGACTGAAATTTGATTGGCTGTTGTAGACTCTGCCCACTTTTATAAATTTTAACCTTGGTCACCCAGTGACCCATGGTGCCAAGTTTGGGTATTCTGGCTTAAATACTGTGAGAATGACAGCAATTTAAATTTTCTCATTAAAGTCAATAGGGAAAATCTGATTGGCTGTTTGTGGCTCCGCTCACTTTTTAGCATCCCTAAAATGTGACAGAATTTCAGGTTGACCCCATGACTAAGTGACCCAAGTTTGGTGAGTTTAACTTCAAAGCTGTACGAGTGGCAAAAGTTTACAATTTTCCAATGAAAGTCTATGACAAAAAGTGGGGTCTTCGGGGGGGCCTCCCCAGGGGCCCGGAGGGTCGGATCGGTTAACAAAGCACAAGCAACCTATTCAGGTATGTGCCAAACAAGTGTGCAAAGTTTGGTAATTGTACTCCTAAAACTGTGGGAGGAGTAGCGTATAGAAAATTGCTAAATTTTCATTGGTTGTTGGTAGCTCCACCCACTTCAAAATCTACCCTTTTATTCGGTTTGATACCAACATCATGTAGTCCGAGTTTAGGGAGCGTAGCTTCAAAACCGTGCGAGTGGGGGCGATTTAAAAATTTTCCCTGTCAAAGTCAATGGCAAAATCCGTAATCCACCGCAGGGGCCCGGAGGGCCCGGACCAACTCATTCACCCCCAGTATTTCCAGAATCTCACTGTTGGGTAGTCAGCCGCTTGATTGTCCGGTAAATCAAAAAATACCTGCTAGGGTTCGGATGCCAGTAATGGAGCAACCACCTCAACCCACTGATCTTGGGGTAGCTTCTCCCTCATGGCCACCTTTTCGAACACTGCCAGACCAGTCTTAACGTCGTCCAAGGGGGTCATCTTAGGGATCGCCGCACAGACTGCTTTCCGGTCATCGTGGACATTCTGGGATGCTCCTGCCGCTTGTAGTGACATCACATGTTGCAATAGCAGCTGGTTGGTTTCCTGCTGCTGCTTATTAGCCTCCCGCTGTTGCAAGTTAGCCTCCACTAGGGCTTTCACGACAGCTTCCATCCTGTTGAGGGACCTGGGTTGTAATTTCGCTGGTTTGATATAAGACACAACCGTGCAACGAAAAACAAAAATATTTCGGCCTTCACGCCAGCCTCACTCCGCTTATCCGCATCTGACAGCAATTGTGGGGTATCGCTCTGGTAGACAGGGCAAGCGGACACAGCATAGAGGCAAAGACCACTTTGTAACTGTCCTTTTTCACACTTAAGGAAAAACAAAACAGTACGACAGTCCAGTTGCAGTTTTTCTGAAGTTAGTTCACACCTAGACAGATCATAATGCAAAACATTCACCTGGTATCCTAGGTGTTAGTTCACGCTTAGCAGGCATTGCTCCGGAAAGAGCAGACATCCTAAGCTCAGGCCTCCAGCCTAGCACATGGCTCAGATCCCAGAGCTCCTCTGTCAGAGGGAGATAATCAGGCTACACCTGACCCTGCTGGCTGGTTCTTATGGGCCTGTCAAAACCTGGCCTAGAACATGGGGAGCAGCCAGCCACCCAGCACTTTTTTTCTACTCCCGGTAAGAGCCGGCCCGGATCAGCTATATCAGCTACACTAAGTAATAGGTGTCAAACAGCTATTGCTGCTGACACAAAAAAACCTGGCTCTTACTCCACCGAGGCCAGGAACCTTGGTGACACAAACCATCCATCAACAACAGTCCCTTGTGCCTTCCAACGATATATATACATTGTGTGGACCGAAACTTTGCCTGGGGAATAAATGGGGTCAGCTATATTTTCACCTATGCTGGAGTGCTGCCTCATCTTTATAATATGTATATATATATATATATATATATATATATATATAAAAATAAAAATATGGACAGCACTCCAGAAGTATAAATCAATCGTGAGGTTTATTCACCCAGGTGGTGAGGAGCGACGTTTCGGCTCACATGAGCCTTTCTCAGCGACGCTTGAGAAAGGCTCATGTGAGCCGAAACGCCGCCCTCACCACCTGGGTGAATAAACCTCACGATTGATTTATACTTCTGGAGTGCTGTCCATATTTTTATTTTTCTATATTGGGTAAGCCTATTTCCTGATTGGACCTTGCACCCTACTTTTGTTTTGTTTTTGGTTGGTGCTCTCATCATTTTCTACATTATATATATATATATATATATATATAGAAAGAAGATAAGAAGCAGCACACTAAGAAGTCGGGTGCAAAGTCCTGCTTAAGAGCCCGCAACAAGGTTCCTTGTAATACAGATAATCCAAAAAGGCAAGGCAGCACTCCAAGAAGTAAAATTCATGTGCGTTTATTGACCCAGTGCTCCAGCAACGTTTCAATTGCTCAATGCAATCTTTATCAAGCCATGTCTCACAAGTGTTCAGTGTTACAAATATATAAGGTGCATGATTGCATTCCACTTAATTCCAATCAATCATAAAAGATGATAAAACATACATAAAGAATACTAAACTTTTCAAAAAAGTGCATAGTGCTTAAAGTGCAGGCAATAAATTATCCTCATCAAGGAATCATTTCAGTGTATATTTCATAAAGTGCGCTCCAACCTTAATTTCATAATTGTACAATCATACATTCCAGGTGTGCGATATTCATCAAACATGTGCACTACATTAAAATTAAGGATATTCTCACTTTTGTGATGGCCTGACATGGAACGGACCGGCGTCTTCATACATTCATTGCGCAACTGCGAGAAGTTTTCATAATCCATCGCGAGACCTGAATGGTTTCGCCAGAACCACAACAAAGATGGCCGACATAACTTTCAACTTTCAATGCGCATGTCTCCCTAATTGTACCGCCCATCGCCTGCCACCTCATCGATCATGTGATCTATCACGGTCTTCATCACATTCCCTGCTGCTTAATGCTGCTTGTTGTAGCTTGTTGCCTAGAGACGAGGGGAGTCCAGAAACACTGGCTTCACATCATCCATTCAGGCTATTGGTTTCCCTCAGCACACCCTATCAGGGGATGCATCATCACATACCGGCAGCTACTGCAGCTCAGGGCAATAACCCCGCGAAATGGATCACACCATCCACGTCATACCCGTGTTGCCCACTCCGGTGTAAGACCTTACTCACTCATTCACACATCATCTCATTCCAGGCAGAGTATAGATGTATATATTTTCTGTGCCAAGGGGACTTGCACAGGTGAATCAGATTTGTATAACATAAATCGGACATCATATTGATGCAGTTTTCATAAAAATATAATTGCAAATTATGCGGGTCCAGTCCCAAAGTGAAGTCCACTTCAGTGAGATTGTCCGTAGC
The DNA here is from genome assembly GCA_033119425.1 of Bufotes viridis. NCBI lineage: Eukaryota > Metazoa > Chordata > Amphibia > Anura > Bufonidae > Bufotes > Bufotes viridis. Next base: position 54,849,995 of record CM065597.1, on the reverse strand, counting down.
CAGATTATAGACCTGCAAATAAAGTAAACAAAAGTGTTACTAATACATTCAAAATCCTGAACACAAACAAGATATGGATGAATAAAAACACCCCTGGGGACAGTGAAAAAGTCGCTTATGTCACCCTAAAATCCACATTGAGACCCCTTTGTTTGAGGGTCTTCAATGTGTAGATCCAGAAGAGTTCTCTACGCTTTAATGTTTTTATCTTGTTACCCCCCCCCCCCCCTCCGGGCAACAGGAGCAAAGTCAATTATTCTAAATCTTAAATCCCTCTCAGTATGGTTCTTTTCCTTAAAGTATCTTGATACAGGGAGATCAACCTTCTGCTTCATGATAGAGTACCTATGTTGGTTTAACCGTGTCTTCAAATCCCATGTGGTCTCACCCACATACCACAAATTACATGGGCATGTGAGCACATAGACCACATAGGATAAATCACAGGATAAAAATTGTTTAATTTTAACCATTTAATTTGTGGCTGGATTTGCAAAGACAATTCCTTTCAGCATTAAAGGGCAATTTATACAGTTATGGCAGGGAAAACAGACAGTTTTAGTGGAGCCGAATAGACCCCCCACTTTGGGTCTAGTCGGGCCCACATCAGATTTTATCATTTGAGTCACCCACTTTCCGACTTCTTTGGTAGGAGAATAACGGGGGAAGTTTAAATGCATCAATCTGAGGAAAACTTCCCCTTAGGATATTCCAGTGTTTCCTAATTACCGCTGCAATTTTAGGACTTTCTACACTGTATTCAGATATGAATGGAATTCTCCTAATCTGGCTATCTCTGTTTGTTCTTTTTTCTTTTTTATTTATGACTTGGGAAATACTCTGTGCTATCAGCCTTTTTGGATATCCCCTAGTTTTAAATTTAGCACCCATTTCATTAAGTCTCTGCATCTTACCCTGTTCCTGGCGAACAATTCTATCCACCCGCAGTAGCTGACTTTTGGGTAGAGAATTGATCATCGCCCGGGGGTGATGACTTTCATACCGGAGTAATGTGTTCTTGTCCGTCTCTTTGACAAAGAGGTCAGTACTTAATCTATGTTCCAGTACCGAGACCTCTGTGTCCAGGAACTGCACCTTCTCAGTGAAGTGTACCAATGTAAATTTTACAGTAGGGTCAATATCATTCAAATAGCTATGAAATGCCATGAGGTCCTCCGTGGCACCCACCCAAACCAAAAACACATCATCAATAAAGCGCCACCACCCCAGCACATGGCTGAAGTGGTGGCTATCATACACAAATGTGTCTTCCAGATGCGTTATATAGAAATTGGCATAGGTTGGCGCCACGTTGGACCCCGTCGCGGTCCCCCGCAACTGTACATAATAATCATCTTGAAACAAAAAATAATTCCTTGTCAAAATGAAACCCAAAAGATCAATCAGAAACTGTTTACACTCAACCGTATAACTTGTACGTGCTAGACATTCCCGTACTGCCTGAATGCCCATGGAATTGTCTATGGACGTGTAGAGGTTACAGACGTCAAAGGACGCCAAAATAGCCCCCGTCGGTATCCACAGATCATTAATCTTCATTAGGAAATCTGCTCTATCACAAATATAAGACCTGGAGGTGGTAGCAAACGGACACAGCATTTTATCCAAGAAGACAGCCACATTACAGAAAATAGAACCCCTCCCCGACACAATAGGGCATCCAGGAGGACATTGTAAATTCTAATTAATTTTTGTCAGAGTGTACAGAATGGGCGTGACCGGTTTATCACCATACAGAAATTGAAAAAGTTTATCATCTATAATACCAGCCACCTAGGCCTCGCTTAGGATGCTTTTCAACTCCCTAATCAGAGCAAATTTTGGATCCTGTGATACCCTTCTATACACGCTGCCATCATCCAACTGTCTTCTGATCTCCTGTAAATAAGAAACCCTGTCCATGATCACAATCCCACCACCCTTATCAGCTGATTTGATGGTGAGATTGCGGTCACTGGACAGGGATCTAAGTGCTTGTAATTCCTCAGTGGTAATATTTGCATGTGGTAAAATTTGTTTGCTGGATTCATCTTTCACCACCTCCAGGTCCCTCCTAATTGCCATGTCAAAAGCATCCAAAGCTGGATGCTTTATGATTGAGGTAAAGTCACTCTTTAAAAAGAGGCCCACTTTCCCCAAATTTAACTCAGAGATATTTTCCTGAGCATTCACTTGTCTCTCACATTGCTCAGAGAACCATATCTTCAGCTTGATTGACCGTAAAGATTTTTGAACATCCAGTTCCATCTTAAACCAGTCTGACTTAGAGACAGTGCAATAAGATAAACCCTTATCCAAAACAGCCTGTTCACTTGAGTTCTATGGTCTAGATGAAATGTTTACCACTATGTTTTCTTCTTTGAGTTGTTTTTGGTTCTCTGCGGTCTTGCACTCCTGTTTCTTTCTCCCTCTATTTTGGAGCCGGCCTCCCCTTCTGGTTCGCGCAGTCCTGGATTTTTGTTTGAAAGAAGGATATTGTAATAATCCCAAATTATCTGATATATCACATTGTCTAATAAGATCGCCACCTGTTGTTCTTTTTGGCGACCCATTTCTATTCATTCTCCTATGTCCTCCTATTCGGTGGTTCCTCTTGATATCATTCTGCCATGTATAAATATATCCGCCCGAATAATCCCCATTGTCCCTAAGCCACTTGCGTCTTTTTTTCTACTGAAGCTAATCTTGAAATTTGTCAAATACACTCTTGCTTGCTGCTACATAAACATCCAGTTAATCTTTGGACATAAAAAAATCTTTGGACATTAAAAAATAAATCAAGTCTCAGGTGTGATCTCATTCCTCTAGGCTTTCTATGTAGACAATGGTATTCACATAGTGTAGTCATATGCATCTCTAAATTAATCAACTGCTTTGAATCGTATTCAAAATTTCTCTTGATCTCATTAAGGGTGGGGGTGGACAAAAAAGCAGTATTTCTCACCGCTTCCTGGAGTATTCTTTCTTCATCCTCCCTTGTATAATAAAAGACGTCTGGGTTATCGTTTTCCAAAGATAGATCCATTTTCAGGTGCTATGCTCCTCTGTTGCAAAAATGTAGAAAGAAAGAAGATAAGAAGCAGTACACCAAGAAGTCGGGTGCAAAATCCTGCTTGAGAGCCCGCAACAAAGTTTCTTGTAATACAGATAATAAAAAAGGCAAGGCAGCACTCCAAGAAGTAAAATTCATGTGCATTTATTGACCCAGTGCTTCAGCAACGTTTCAATTGCTCAATGCAATCTTTATCAAGCCATGTCTCACAAGTGTTCAGTGTTACAAATATATAAGGTGCATGATTGCATTCCACTTAATTCCAATCAATCATAAAAGATGATAAAACATACATAAAGAATGCTAAACTTTGTTGTGGTTCTGGCGATACCATTCAGGTCTCGCGATGGATTATGAAAAGTTCTCGCAGTTGCACAATGAATGTATGAAGACGACGGTCCGTTTCATGTCAGGCCATCATAACAGTGAGAATGTCCTTAATTTTAATGTAGTGCACATGTTTGATGAATATCACACACCTGGAATGTATGATTGTACAATTATGAAATTAAGGTTGGAGCGCACTTTATGAAATATACACTGAAATGATTCCTTGATGAGGATAATTTATTGCACTGCACTTTAAGCACTATGCACTTTTTTGAAAAGTTTAGTATTTTTTATGTATGTTTTATCATCTTTTATGATTGATTGGAATTAAGTGGAATGCAATCATGCACCTTATATATTTGTAACACTGAACACTTGTGAGACATGGCTTGATAAAGATTGCATTGAGCAATTGAAACGTTGCTGGAGCACTGGGTCAATAAACGCACATGAATTTTACTTCTTGGAGTGCTGCCTTGCCTTTTTGGATTATCTGTATTACAAGGAACCTTGTTGCGGGCTCTCAAGTAGGACTTTGCACCCGACTTCTTAGTGTGCTGGTTCTTATCTTCTTTCTTTCTTTCTTTCTTTCTTTCTTTCTTTCTTTCTTTCTTTCTATATATATATATATATATATATATATATTATTTTTTTTTTTCTGTGTTGGCTTTATTTTTACCTCCTCACTAAAATAGTAATCTAAATGATTCACCTCTTCTAGTATTGTATGGAGTGCAAAATAACTATTTTCAGTTATGAAAATCTAAGCTGTTTCCATAGCAACATACTTGTTTTTCAATTATAAATAAAAGGGAAAAAATCTTTAGGTGAGAAATGTATAAACTCTGCTCATCACATTTTAGTATTATTAATCTTGTATTATTATTTTTTGAATGATCTGATGTTTGGTTATTAACAGTTATGTTTTTGAAATTAAGATAAGATTTCATTGCACCTCACTCTCAAGATAATATATGTCAAAACAAAGGCTGATGAGAGATTTTATTGAGAGCTCATTCACATGGCACAGCTGTACACAGACACTTTGGGGGTCATTTACTATGCTGAAGTATGCCTAAGTTAGACGTATTTGAGGCACAGATTCCTCATTGCTGCTATGGAAGAATACCATAGCTCCATACACTGTATATGACACTAGAAGAAGCCTTTTCACTTGTCCTTAATATGCCATACACTGGAACATGCCACAAGTTTTTGTTCCCCCTTCCTAATGGATTCTCTATTAATCTGTGCATAACATTGAAGGTATCCTTAAGCACAGAATGGGCCCATATATTTTTATGGACATCAATTTACAGAACAGTATACCACAGATCAGTAATGCAGTCTTTTTATTGGATCCAAAAACTGTATCAGGATGTGATTTAGCTGGTGCTTCCCTCCTCTCTGCAGACTTCTATACATTCCATATTTTTGTGTGTGATATAGGCAATTGGCTATTAGCGATAATATGAAATAAGTGAAGGGAATATACTGTAATTCGCTTATTTTGTGTTGCTTGAGTCACAGGGTAATATTTATATTAATATAACATTTTGTGAACAGCTTTTGCTCTTTTAAATTTGATGAGGTTTATACATTAAGAACATATTCAGATTCTTTTACTTACTGTATGCTTAAACTTGTGTGTTTGCAAATACAGAAAATCTGGATGCGGAGGATCTTGCAGCTTACCTCACTGCTTGATTATTTAGCCTTTAAGCATTCACTTGGTGTAATGGCATCTTTTATGTAACATTGAAGAACGCTTCAGCTGTAGCCTAGTAGTGATATAAACTGTATGAAGAATACATTCTAGTCTTTTATGCATTGAAATATGGCTGATATTTGCAAATTGAAATGTATTGCTGTAGTCATTGCACACTACAGATATAAAGTGTTGCCTTTAGGGAATAATGTACCCTGAAGATCAGCAAACCTATCATGTTGGATACATTGTAAAGCAGCTATTATATAGTTTAATTGGGTTACTAACATTACATAAGTCACAAACGGGGCTGATCTTAAAGTAACCCCCAGGTTCTCAATGTGGGTATGTTGTTTTTTTTTTTTTTTTTTTCCCACAGGTATAATAGGATTGGGTTAAAATGTAGAAAAGTAAAGACAAGTTGACCAACACTATTAAGTACCTTGTGCCTGACATCAACAGAGCTGTCAAATCTGAAGCACAGCGTGCATAGGGTAATATGGAAAGCTGTTGGCCTTTGTAAGTGAATGCAGAGGGGATCAGGAATGATCACAACTATGATAAAAGTACTGAAACAAAAACGTACCAGGTACTTTAAATTCTATGGGCACCTCTGACATTGATGAAGTAAATTTATATACAGATGTGCACTACCTTACCTTTCCATATGCCAAGATGATTTTGCTATACTTTGCCATGATGTATATCCCACATGTATATGTATCCATGTGCGGCCACTCAGTGGTTGAACTTGTTTATTAAAAAATTGGAGTCTTTAACCAAATTTCATCTGTATGTTAGTGATACCCCGGGAAAAAAAAATGTTTTAGTCTGCCTATTCATTCCTTCATTCCTCTGTATACCCCTGATGTTCAGTTTGCAACCTATTCTTAGCTGCAGACTATTGTCGTGAGGACATTTCCCTCCTAGTAATACATGCTGGATGTGAAATCTGTATGTCCTAGAAGCTTCTGTCTTCTCTAGCCCACATATATCAGCATAGTTTAATTCCTATACTGATTTCCCCTGTAACAGCTCATGAGGGATCCTCTTGCGCTGACAGTCACTGATGCTGCAGAGTTTGTGATTCTCCCTCTCCTCTGCAGAATTTTCCATGGTGTACTTACTTCTCAGTGTGCAGCCTATGTATGTAAGCTGACATCCTTGGATGTGCCCTCCCTCTCCCCATTCTAAACAATGTCCCTTAGCCTCCTTGCTGAAGTTTCAGAAGTAAGGTGGAGAGTAGACAGAGCTATGAGAAACAGGACCAGTGCTCTAATAGATTTATATCAAAAGCAGCAGAACAGCCAGCTATGTGAAGGTCTTACACACACTCTGTTCATTTATGAAATTCTTCATCTATGAAATTCTTCATTTATGAAATTCTTATCTTCATATCTGCTTGTATACTGAAACTGTACTCCGCTAAACCTGCTGTAAAATCTAGTGAGAGGACTCCAAGAACTCAGTGGTTTGTGGGAGCACAGTGTCAGAATGAAAGTCAGAATGAAGATAAAAATTCCATAATCAGAATTAGTATCACTTACACTATACACAGTTTACTCTAGTTTGGTGTGTGTGTGTGTGACATATTCAAAGTAAATCAACTAGAACTGATGATCAGTGCAGAGAGGTGCCAATTTCAAATTTTGCTTTGGGTCCCCATACTTATTTGTTAAACCTCTGCATCTCTAAAATCAGCTTGTTTTTATATGAAGACAATACTTTCCTTCATATAAAAAATCTAGTGACAATAAAGACATTTCTAGGAATCAAGTATGGTCCTAAATTCTAGAAACTTAGTTTCGGGTTAGGATGTGTGCAGAATTGTGACTGTAGTTGTCTTGTCAATTAAATGCGACTATTCTTCATTTACAAATAAGAAATGTATGAAACTAGTGATACACGACCTTTAATTTAACCATAATCTGCTACTATTAACCTTATCTGCTGCAGTGGTTCCAAACCTGTAGCTTTCCAACAACTTTTGCAGAACTACTTTTCCCAGCAGGTGTAGTTTTGCACCAGTTGGATAAGCAAATATTGGTCATCCTCTAATGCAGGGATTGGTGATCCTTTAAAGGGAACCTGTCACCAGGAAATTCACTGATAAAGCAGGCATGCTGCCTTGTAGGGCTCACTCTGCTGAATATAATGATACCTTTCACTTGGTGATCTGTTGCTTTATTTTGGAGAAATGGTACATTTATTCCATATGCTAATGAGCTGATTTGAGTCCAGTAGTTGATATGAGTCCAGCATTTTTTCTATTCAGAGCTGTAGCCCCGCCCCTATTCACTTCTTCAGATGTAAAATGGGCGTGGTTTATTACATCCTTCATTCAATTTAATAATTGGCGGGAAATGAATAACAGGGAATGCTAAGGTATTATATGTCTGAGGTAAAAAAAGGGGGAGGAATATACTATTGAAGTTACTAATTATAATAAGGGGTACTTTGTTCATGGGGTGATAAACACATGATGGCTGATAAGGGACATGTCACCGTGGGTATGGCAGTTAGGCTTTAAAGTGAAAGGCAGCAAGGCTTGTATTGGCTATAATGCAGGTCAGTTTTTTAAACCACGCCCCTTTTACATCCACGATAAAGCAACAGATCAACAGGTGAAAGGTATCACTATATTCAGCAGAGTGAGCCCTACAAGGCAGCATGCCGGGTTAATCAGTGAATTTCCTGGTGACAGGTTCTCTTTAATGCAGGGATCAGCAACCTTTGGCAATCCAACTCCCACCATGCACACTTGGCTGTTATTGTAAGTCCCTCAAAAGTGAAAGTAGGATCTCTGGGAGTTGTAGTTTCAGAACAGCTGGGGTTCCAAAGGTTGCTTATTCCTGCTCTAATGTGTGTAAAGTCAAGACTATGCAGAATATTGAACATTTTAAGAGGGATACATTTTGATGACCATCACAAGGTTAATAATATGATGACATTAATATGACTGTGATCTATAGTTTCAAATCTAAATCTGTTTTATCAGCATCCAATAATTTAAAAAGACTGATAACCCAGCACTTATTTCCTGCAATGTGACAATATGAGAGAAATGAGATAAGAAACCCCTGTATTCAAATTGCAAAGTTATAGTAACTTACCTATACTTTTCTGCATATTATTGGGCACCTACTGTTTTTGATGCCATGTTAATGGATTATACAGTACCACTAGTGCAGTGTAGTTGATAACGGTCTATTATAAGTACAAACCTTTTTCCTTTTAATATCTAGAGCTTAAGAATTGTGATGGGAATCACACACCAGCTGTAAATCCTCTGTCAATGTTTGCTATTTATCAAGCAATTCTCTTTAATGAAACAACTTTGCTTCAAACCTCCTGCTCTTAAAGCATGTTTTACATTGCATGATTTCTTCCTCACTGCTGTGTGCTAAATAGCAGAAAAACCCTTGTATTAAATTACCACATAATAAACATTTGAATGATATTCCCATCCATGGTCATAGCACGGCAATATTGCTCAAATCAAAACTGGATAGAAATTTAATGTGCTCATCATTTGTGTGTTTCAAGACGTTGTTCAGCAGTCAATTCATTACATAGTCATTGAGCAAAGCATAAAGTAAGTAACTCAAAGGGACAAAAACACTATGCCTAATTAATATGGCATATGAAGGGAGACTTGGATGTGAAAAGCGGCAATTTACAATCTAATGTGATTTATGATTCCAACTAAATATACAATAAATTGTATCTTCCATTAGGGGTTTTAAACCATTGCAACTTGTCGCTTCCCATGGCGCTTTAACATAGATTCTTGTTTCTGCTCAACAAACTTATGCAAATGAAGAAAAGTATTTTTCCACTTTGCAAAGACATTTTCTTCCTGCACAGTAAAATTCTTGAAGCTTATGGAAGTATATGAAAACACCACAATACACAATTACTTGTCTTCTCCAAGAAAGGTAAGTGAAATACAGAACCCAACTGTGTTCTTGATTAGAATCAATAAAAGTACTTTTTAAGTATCATTTTCTTTCCAAATGAAGCAGTTTTCCTTTTTATTGCTCAAACACTCCCTTCCTCCCTCCCTCCCATTATTTTCTTTTTCTTTGTATTGAGAAATGTACATTTTCTTGCAGTTGCAAATTAAACATAAGGTTTGACTCAAATCGCACAACATTTTATAAAATGAAGATAAATGATACGTTTGGCCTTCTATTTAAATCCTACACCTAATGCATATTGCAGGGATATTTATTCATTACTTTATGAGATGGCATTTTATGTGACATTTCCATGAGAGTCTTTTTTCTAGTTAATAGGAAATGTGAAAATTATTATTATTAATAAAGGAATGTTGTTCTGAATACAGTTTATCAATACATGAATCAAACAATGATTTACTAAATTGATTTTCTACAGAAAATCTCTGGCAAGGAAATAATGTCTCTCCTACTTACCTCATTTTAAAACAAATAATGCTTCTCTTACTTTTGCCACTGCATTTGGTTGCAGTGGGTCTTACCATCATTTCTATGGTAAAAAAAAAAAGTGACCCCTTTAATTTGCCCAACAGCATTGAATGCCACTGCAATGCCCTCTGCTGTCTTTGCATGTTACTGATGTGCTTGAAGCTTTTAGAATCCTTAAAGAGGCTCTCCAAGATTTTTGATTATCTATCTTCAAGGATCCCCCAAACTATCAACTGTTTGGTGTGGGTGCTGTAATAGACCATTAATATTGAAGTACTGCAAAACCTCTTTAAATTATACAGTCCATACATGTATGTATCTTACAACTACACTAGTTGATCTAAACAACTCTTTGTTCCAAGTTATATTTAAGTAAAACTGGCACACATATAGCACACTATCTCACAAACATATATTGATCAGCAGAATGAAGCTGCTGCCTCTTCATTTTGCTGTGATTTAGGCTCTCAAGTTGCCCACAACTGAAACAAAGCCAGAACATAATAATATTATACTACCGCTGAAAGCAAATAATTTAGAAAATATGTATGTATATCACTGAACAACAGTGAATGGATATATTCTACACTGCTGAACACTGGATCTCTAGCTATTGGACCTTGTATATAACACACTGCATTGTCCAGAATCTTGTGTTTGTTGTATATAAAAGCCATAAGGCACTATAAATACTGGCGGTATTACTGATCATCTGCTCTCTACTGAGCAGCTAAATAAAGGGATACTGCATGTGTCCCTATTATTGTTTATTTGGGCACGGCACATAGGTTGTGACTGTGTCTGGCATTATAACTTAAAGAGGACCTTTTACCACTCCTGACATGTCTGTTTTAACAGCTACATGCTTTCCCCGTGTAGTAACAATTCTGGAGCATATATTTATATAACATAGTAACATAGTAACATAGTATATAAGACCGAAAAAAGACATTTGTCCATCCAGTTCGGCCTGTTTCCTACAAGTTGATCCAGAGGAAGGCAAAAAAACCCTGTGAGGCAGAAGCCAATTTTGCTCACTTAAGGGGAAAAAAAATTCCTTCCCGACTCCAATCAGGCAATCAGAATAACTCCCTGGATCAACGACCCCTCTCTAGTAGCTATAGCCTGTAATATTATTACACTCCAGAAATAAATCCAGTCCCCTCTTGAATTCCTTTATTGTACTCACCATCACCACCTCCTCAGGCAGAGAGTTCCATAGTCTCACTGCTCTTACAGTGAAGAATCCTCTTCTATGTTTGTGTACAAACCTTCTTTCCTCCAGACGCAGAGGATGTCCCCTTGTCACAGTCACAGTCCTGGGGATAAATAGATGATGGGACAGATCTCTGTACTGACCCCTGATATATTTATACATAGTTATTAGATCTCCCTCAGTCGTCTTTTTTCTAAAGTGAATAACCCTAATTTTGATAACCTTTCAGGGTACTGTAGATCCCTCATTCCAGTTATTACTTTAGTTGCCCTCCTCTGAACCCTCTCCAGCTCTGCTATGTCTGTCTTGTTCACAGGAGCCCAGAACTGTACACAGTACTCCATGTGTGGTCTAACCAGTGATTTGTAAAGTGGTAGGACTATGTTCTCATCACGGGCGTCTATGCCCCTTTTGATGCAACCCATTATCTTATTGGCCTTGGCAGTAGCTGCCTGACACTGGTTTTTGCAGCTTAATTTGCTGTTTATTAAAATTCCTAGATCCTTTTCCATGTCAGTGTTACCGAGTGTTTTACCATTTAATATGTACGGGTGACTTGCATTATTCCTTCCCATGTGCATAACTTTACATTTGTCAGTGTTAAACCTCATCTGCCATTTTTCTGCCCAAGCCTCCAATCTATCCAGATCCTCTGTAGCAGAAAACTGTCCTCTTCAGTGTTAATTACTTTACACAGTTTAGTGTCATCTGCAAAAATAGATATTTTACTGTGCAGGCCTTCTACAAGATCATTAATAAATATATTGAAGAGAATAGGGCCCAATACTGACCCCTGAGGTACCCCACTAGTTACAGTGACCCAATCTGAGTATCTACCGTTAATAACCACCCTCTGTTTTCTGTCACTCAGCCAGTTACTTACCCACATACAGACATTTTCTCCCAGTCCGAGCATCCTCATTTTATATACTAACCTTTTATGAGGTACGGTGTCAAATGCTTTGGAGAAGTCCAGATATACGACATCCATTGATTCACCGCTGTCAAGTCTAGAACTTACCTCCTCATAGAAGCTGATTAAATTTGTTTGGCATGACCGATCACTCATGAAGCCATGCTGATATGGCGTTATTTGCTTATTTTCATTGAGATACTCCAAAATAGCATCTCTTAGAAACCCTTCAAACAGTTTACCAACAATAGATGTTAAACTTACCGGCCTATAATTTCCAGGCTCTGTTTTTGGACCCTTTTTGAATATTGGCACCACATTTGCTATGCGCCAATCCTGTGGAACATTCCCTGTTATTATAGAGTCCGTAAATATCAGAAATAATGGTCTGGCTATGACATCACTTAATTCCCTTAGGATACGGGGGTGTATGCCATCCGGTCCTGGCGATTTGTCTATTTTAATCTTTTAAGTCGCTGTTGTACTTCTTCCTGGGTCAGACAGGGCACTTTTAATGGGGGATTTACTTTTACATTCTGCATTTCATCTGACAGTTTATTTTCCTCAGTGAATATAGTGGAGAAAAAAATATTTAATAGTTTTGCTTTATCCTCGTCGCTCTCTGCAACACCCCCTCATTGCTATGTAGAGGGCCGACTCCTTCAGATTTATATTTTTACTATTTATATAATTGAAGAACATTTTAGGGTTAGTTTTACTCTCTTTGGCAATTAATCTCTCGGTCTCTAGTTTGGCAAATTTTATTCGTTTTTTACATATTCTATTTTTTTCCTTATAGTTTATTAGTGCTTCCTGACTCCCCTCCTGTTTTAGCAATTTATATGCTTTCTTTTGTCATTTATTGCCTTCTTTACGGTTCCATTTATCCACATTGGTCTCTTATTGTTCCTTAGCCTTTTATTCCTATAAGGTATGTACCTCTCACAATTAGATGTTACAATGCTTTTAAAAATCTCCCATTTTATGGTTGTATTTTTATTTTTGAGGACTTTGTCCCAGTTAGTTAGGCCTATGGCCTCGCTTAGTTGGCTAAATTTTGCTTTTTTGAAGTTTGGTATTTTTGTTCCTCCCTTTAGAAACTCTCGTTTGAAGGATAATTGGAAGGTTATAACTTTATGGTCACTATTTCCCAGGTGTCCCCCAACCTGCACATCTGTTGTTCTATCAGGTCTATTGGTTAATACTAAGTCCAGTATGGCCGTCCCTCTAGTGGGGTCCTGAACCAGTTGGGAAAGGAAATTGTCTTTGGCTATTGCCAAGAACCTGTTTCCTTTATGGGATGTACAGCTTTCAGTTTCCCAGTCTATATCTGGGTAGTTGAAGTCCCCCATGATAACGACTTCATTATGATTTGCCGCCTCGTCTATCTCGTTTAGTAATAGATTTTCTGTGGACTCTGGTATATTAGGTGGTTTATAATACACTCCTATTAGTATTTTATTATTGTTTTTTGCTCCATGTATTTCTACCCACAGTGACTCCACATGTTCATGTCCCTCAGAGATGTATTCTCGAATTACGGGATTTAGACACGACTTCACGTAGAGGCAGACCCCTCCACCTCTCCGGTTTTGACGATCCTTTCTAAACAGATTGTAACCTTTTATATTAACTGCCCAGTCATAGCTATCATCCAGCCATGTCTCAGTTATTCCCACTATGTCATAGTCCTCCTCACACATCACTAATTCCAGTTCACCAGTCTTGTTAGTCAGGCTTCTGGCATTAGTATACATACATTTGACAGGTTTATGTGTATTTTTTACCCTACATCTTTCATTCTGAGCTGTTCTAGTCCCCCTTCCATTCCTCCCCCAGACACACTACCTCGCCCCTGGTCTCTATCTGCACTATCTTCCCCTCCTATAACGTAATTACCCTCCCCCAGTCCCTAGTTTAAACACTCCTCCAACCTTCTAGCCATCTTTCTCCCCAACACAGCTGCCCCTTCCCCATTGAGGTGCAGCCCGTCCCTACGGTAGAGCCTGTAGCCAACAGAGAAGTCGGCCCAGTTCTCCATGAACCCGAACCCCTCCTTCCTACACCAGTTCTTGAGCCACTTGTTAACCTCCCTAATCTCCCGCTGCCTTTCTTGTGTGGCTCGTGGTACAGGCAGTATTTCAGAAAATACTACTTTTGAGGTCCTTGCCTAAGCTTTTGACCTAAATCCCTGAAATCATTTTTAAGGACTCTCCACCTTCCTCTAACTTTGTCATTGGTTCCGATATGGACCATGACCGCTGGATCTTCTCCAGCCCCTCCCAGTAATCTGTCAACCCGATCCGCGATGTGTCGAACTCTAGCGCCAGGAAGACAGCACACTGTTCGGCGATCACGATCTTTGTGACAGATTGCCCTATCTGTACCCCTAATAATTGAGTCTCCCACTACCAGCACCTGTCTGGCCTGCCCTGCTCTCCTGGTCCCCTGCTTACTGGAGCTGACATTCCCCTGACTGGCAGAGGAAGTGTCTGGCTGCAGCGGTGCCGTCCCTGAACTGTCATCCCCTCATCTGCCAACCGTGCAAACTTGTTGGGGTGTGTCAGATCAGGGCTAGCCTCCCTGGCACTCTTCCCTCTACCCCGCTTTCTTACTGTTACCCAACTAACTACCTCACTCTCCTCAGCCTCCTCGCTACCACCCTCCCCCACATCTACCCCATAGAGTGCTTGCTCAGTGAGCAGCAAACTCTTTTCCAAATTGTCAGTGGCTTTCAGTGTTGCAACTCGCCTGTTTAGAGACTCGATGTGCGATTCCAAGCGGGTAATTTGCTCACATTTTGAACAAACATATACATCCTCGAACGGCTGTTCCAGGACTGCATACATCATACAAGATGTGCACTGGACGGCGCTGTCAATAATGGAAGTCATACTAAATGGGGATTACACAGGAAAAGAGAGGGAAAAAAATAAATAAATACAATATAGAGCAGTGATATCAAGATTCTTACTTACTGTGGTCCCTTACAGCAGTAGGAAGACTAGCTAGAGTCAAACCAACTGTATACAAGGATGATCTAATGAATCTCTGTTTCTTGCTCCTTTTCCTAAACTCCGGTTTCTTCAACTCCACTTATGAAAGCAGCCACTTAGTAATGCAGGCCTCAGGTAGAGCAGGCTCTGGAAGAGTTGAGTGGTCTAATTTATAGCACCTGTTAGGCCAAGCCACTCCCCCTCACCAAGCAGAGAAAAAAAAACTGCTTTAAATGACACTACACAGCAGAGAGAAAAAAAGCGGTTTTAAATGGCAGAACTAAACTGCAAGCACTTAACTTTCTAGGTAAGCAGCTTCACACCACACTCAGACACTTGCAGTCCCAACAAAAAGACACTCAGCAGAACTCCGGTTTCTTCAACTCCACTTATGAAAGCAGCCACTTAGTAATGCAGGCCTCAGGTATGCATTACTGTATGTTGTGTCTGTATGTTGTGCCATTCCTTTATTATTTGCACTATAAGTTATGAATGAATTGCTATTAGCCTTCAGTAAGGGTACAGAGGGAAGGTAACCAGTTGGGGGTGTATACCTGCACCGATTCACTCTATCCAATCAGTGCTGCCATTTTCAAACTGTGTAGGTACATGCCCCCAACTGGTTACTTCCCCTCTGTACCCTTACTGCAGACAGCTGGGAATTATTCCTAACTTCTAGTAGAAATAATAGAGGAAGTACTGCAAAACCTCTTTAAAGGGATTCTGTCACCTCTGATTACACAATTTCAGCTTTTAAACCAGTCATGCTCCACAGATTAGCTTGAATTGGCTTTGCTGCTCCATACTGTAATCCGTCCAGTAGTTTTGCTCAAAAACGATTTTTATCATTATGCTAATTAAGGTGCCCAGAGGGCGTTTTCTTCCACTTTGTGTGCCCAGTAACGCCCCCCTGCAGTGCCCAAACCCGCCTCTCTATTTAGTAAAACACGCCTTCCTCCTGAATCCCTAACCGCCCACAGCGTCTCCTCCCTCTCCTCTCCCTCCCTGACGGCCGAGCAAAGTCTTGCGCAGACGCAGTACCCACTGAGGGCTGCGCCAGTGCGATGTGCTGGAGACTGAGGGCAGGAGCTTCATCGTCATCACTGGGCATGCACCGAGCCCAGTGACGTCAGATGCTCACTCTCCCCTCAGTAATACTGGGAGGAAGCGCATGCCCAGTGACAATGATGTAGCTCCTGCCCTCAGTCTCCAGTACATCACGCTGGCGCAGCCCTCAGTGGGTACTGCGCCTGCGCGAGAGTTCGCTCGGCCGTCAGGGAGGGGGAGGAGATGCTGTGGGCGGTTAGGTCTGCTTGTTGGAGGCGGCTTTGGGCACTGTAGGGGGGCGTTACTGGGCACACAAAGTGGAAGAAAACGCCCCTCTGGGCACCTTCAGGATTAATTAGCATAATGATAAAAATCGTTTTTGAGCAAAACTACTGGGCGGATTACATTATAGAACAGCAAAGCCAATTCAAGGTAATGTGTGGAGCATGACTGGTTTAAAAGCTGAAATTGTGTACCAGAGGTGACAGAATCCCTTTAAATTATACAATCCATACATTTATGTATCTTACAACTACACTAGTTAATCTAAACAACTCTTTGTTCCCAGTTATATTTAAGTAAAACTGGCACACATATAACAGGCATGTGCCACATTCACAAAGTTGTTGCTGGCTTGTATATAATTGTGATTGAGTTTTCAGCATGCCGACTGAAGCTTATAGGGGCTGTCTAGCCTTTGTCCAGTGATAGACCATAACTGCTTCCATGGATTAGAAGTTTGGAGTAACTCCATCGCCAAGTTGGCTTAAGAGCTCCAGTGTAGATTTCAGGCGATGATGCTACACTAAACAGCTGATCTTGGTGTGCTTAAGGTGTTGGACCCCTTCAAATCAACTAGTGATGGACTTTTCTAAAAACAGACCATCCTTGAAAAAGGCTTAACAACTTTAAGATGTTTCATATTTGTTACAAAATTGACGTCCTCATGCTCAGAAGGGCAGCATAGGGACATCAAGCACATTAACTGCAATTTGATGTTGAACCCAAGATGTCACCACATATTTTTGTTGTCAATGTCTGTGTTCATTCATAATTGAAACATTTTTAAATGACCATTGTATGTATGGGTAAATTGTACTGAATCTCAAAACTCTATTTGCATGTATTTATCTGAAATATGTGTTACCAACAATGCAGTGCATGAAAATAGAATAGAATAGAACATCTTGCTATATGCGTTTCAATGCGTGGTTAGTAGTGATGATCGAGCACCAAAGTATTCGGGTGTTTGGCCCGAACACATTGCTATATTCCTTTGCTCAGCTGAACACCCGAGAATAATGGAAGTCAATGGGAGACAACCAGGCACCCCTTCTTTGAAGAGGGGAGGGTGCCTGGTCCATTGGAAAAGGTCAGAAAGTGACAGAAACACCACCGCAACGGATGGGGAAAAGCATGGGGATGATGTCTGGATGTATCTTGGACTCCCAGGTCGCTGCTGGGAACCATGTTGTCCGAGTTGAATGCCACTTTTACAGACAGTCAAAAATATGCACGAAACACCCACAAAAAATCAATTTCACAAGAAAAATTGTTAGAAAACATTCTTTCCTGTATATTCAATTGTATATAAAGTGGAAGTCCGGCCAAAAATTTTCAAGCAAGAGGCACTCCGAAACAGCATGTATATCACATAAAGGAGGGCCTCATTCACATTGTGGTACAATTGTTTAGGTAGTGGGACTCCTACACTCATAAAGCCTATGCACTAAATGAAAGGGCTGCCAAAATTACAAGGAATCAGCACTACAATACACTCTTTATTACACATAAAGCAGAACATCATACACACCCTTGAAAAATTATGATTGGTGGCCTGCTGATGACCCTCAAAAACATTTGGAGCAAGGGCTTGCTGGTGACCCTCTAAAACATTAGGGCGAGGGCCTGCTGCTGAGCTGACCCTCTAAAACATTAGGAGCAAGGGCCTGCAGGTGAGCCGATGCTCTAAAACATTATATGCGAGTGCATGCTGTACAGCTGACACTCTAAAACATTATATGCGAGTGCATGCTGTTTAGCTGAATATATTTAAAAAAATTTAGTTGAGGGCCTGCAGTTGAGCTGACCCTATAAAAAATCTTAGTTGAGGGCCTGCAGTTGAGCTGACCCTATAAAAAAATTGAGTGGAGGGAATATATACAATCTGGACGAGGAAGCGGAGAAAACAAGATTCAACCATATACTCATTTTTGTAGTGAAAAAGGAAAACGGGAATACACTACAGTAGATTGAGTACAATATAAATGATAGATTTAAATTGCCTTTATGTTTATCATTAGCTCAGCTCTCCTCTGGTGGAGTTGAGAAGTCAGGGGCAATCCAGGCCTTGTTCATTTTTATCTGAGTCAACCTGTCAGCATTGCCAGTGGATAAGCGGATACGCTTATTTGTTATAATGCCACCAGCAGCACTAAATGCATGCTCAGATAAAATGCTGGAAGCAGGGCAGGCCAGAACCTCCAAGGTATAGAGTGAAAGTTCGTGCCACGTGTCCAGCTTGGACACCCAGTAGTTGTAAGGCACTGAGGGATCATTTAGGACGGTCTGCTATGTATTCCTTCACTATCTTCCAAAACTTTTCCCTCCTTGTATCACTAGGCCGTGCTTCAGGGTGAGGTTGCTGGTCGAGGTGTCATGAAAGTGTCCATTGCCTTGGAGAGGGTTGCCTTGCCTTTACTGGAATTGCTGTGTGTGCTCCTTATCTCCTTTCCTCGGTTGCCTAAGGAAGTACGGATTCTGCAGGCCGCATTGTTAGATGGAAAATTTTGGAGCAATCTCTCAACAAGTACCTTCTGGTATTGCCCCATTTTACTCATCCTCTCCACCACAGGAATCAGAGATGAGAAGTTCTCTTTGTAGCGGGGGTCGAGAAGGGTGAACACCCAGTAATCCATGTTATCTAAAAAGCATATAACGCGAGGGTCACGGGAAAGGCAGCCTAACATGAAGTCAGTCATGTGTGCCAGAGTACCAACAGGAAAGACGTCAATGTTGACATCAGGATGATTCTCCATTTCCTACTCCTCTTCTGCCCATCTATACTGAACAGATGGAATTAAAGTTCCATGGATACTACCATCTGTAGCAGAGGCAACTATCTCCAGCTCCTCCTCCTCTTCATGGTCCAATTCATGCTGAGAAGACGAACTGTGGGTCGTCTGGCTATCATCCTGTGTAATGTCCTCCACCATTTCCTTGTCTGCCTATATTCAGAGCGTCCTCCTTAATTGTGAGCAGTGATCGTTTGAGTAGACACAGCAATGGAATGGTTAACCATCTGTGTGTATTCATCAAAGTTTTTTAAAACCTCACAGAGGTCTGACATCAATGCCCACTCGCCGCTTGTGAATAGTGGCAGTTGACTCGAAAGGCGACGACCATGGGACAGCTGGTATTCCACAACTGGAATATCTCAGGTTCCTCTTCAAGCGTTCTGGGCGAGAGGGCCAAATCTAATAGTGGTGCAGGAAACAGTTCCTTGGAATATCCGAGTGTGGGATCAGCTGTTTGTCAAGATTCTCCATGGTGAGAGGATGATCAGAGTGAGGATTCGGTTGACCAGATTCTTGGCTACAGAGACTGGACCTGGTGGAAGAGAGGATGGTGTTTAACCGACTGGAAGCATTCTTTTCAGCAATCCAACCGACCAACTGTTCGCACTGGTCCGACTTGGACAGTGTTGTCCTGCGCCGCCCAGCTAAGATGGACATGAAGCTGGGTATGGTGGATGCTTTTTTTTAAATTTTTATGGTGCACTGGTAGCAGGCACAGTTTCATTGCGCCCAGGGCCATGGCCTCTGCATGCACCATCAGCATCATGCCCACTTCCCCGTCCCTTAGTGCGCACTGTCTTCATATTAGTGCTTGTATCACTAGATGTGGTGCAGATTGTTTTACTGTCCGCTAAAGACACAGTTTTCAGATGCAGGACATTATATGTCACAGAAAACGACAGAATATGGACACTATATTTGGCCCAGATTTTTGAAATTTGCAGTACAGACACTGTTGTCGGATGCAGGACAGTATATGTCACAGAAACCCACAGAATATGGACACAATATTTGGCCCAGATTATTGGAATTTGTAATACAGACACTATTTGCAGATGTAGTATAGTATTGGTTACAGAACATTACAGATAAAGGAAACTATATTAGGCCCAGATTATTAGAATTTGTAATACCGACACTATTTTCAGATGTAGTTCAGTATTTTTTACACAAATCCACACACTATGGACACTAGATGTGGCCCAGATTATTGGAATTTGTAATACAGACACTGTTTTCAGATGTAGTACAGTATTGTTTACAGAACACCGAAGATTATGGAAACAATATTAGGTCCAGATTATTGGAATTTGTAATACCGAAACTATTTTCAGACGTAGTTCAGTATTTTTTACACAAATCCACACACTATGGACACTAGATTTGGCCCAGATTATTAAAAACACAGTCTGCGGATGATGTACAGTATATGTCACTAATAGGTATAAAATAAAAATATCTTACTGCTGTCAAACACACACCGTAGTCCTTAAATTGACTTTGGGGTCTTTGAAAAGCTTTTTCAGAATAAAAACTGTAAAATTCACTACCTACTCTGTCTTTCCCTTCCTACGCTCTGATTTCCCTGCCTTTGTCTGAGCCGAACATGTGTCATCGGGTGCTATATAGCATTCGATGATGCGTTTCGGCCAGCCAATCACTGTAATGCCAGAAGCCAACATGGCTACTGGCATTACTGTGAGGGTAGTACTTACCTGCAACTTTATTGGTTGCTTAAAACCCGCAAAACGTGCGAGGTGGAAACTCGAGCTTTGCGCTCGAGCGCATGCGGTACTCAGTCGAGTACCGCCATGTGCCAAGCATAGCGATTCTTAAGCTGAAGAGATATTACTAGAGCTCATCACTAGTGGCTAGTTCATTGACTGCTTGGGCCTTTTCATTATTTATTTACTGTGTATATATCCTGTAGACTTCATGTTTAATGAGGCAGATGTAACATATTTGATTCGTGCCCCCAATGAGAAAGAGGAGCAATGCGCTAAAAGATGTTTTTTAAAAGATAATAGGCATTCTCTGTATAGTTCCTCTTATCTTGCTCTTCCATACAGCTATAAACTGTGGAACCATTTATGAAAAAGTAATTTATTTCTAAACAAGAAATACAGAGCTACTAAAACTCACACGAGCCTCTGACTAAAAGTAAGTTTAATTCTTCTCAATTATCATATTCCTTTTATGAGAATGGCTCAAAGTCAAGAGCATTGAGTATTTTATTGGTGATTACAAACACTATGTGTCAAGTAGTTCAGCAAATCTTTTTTTAAAAATCTGAGCAACTGGAAAGTGTAGTAGTAAATTAGACATTTATTGTTATGTTATCAAACAGTCCTGTAATTTAAAGAAACAACAATATTCAGTAAGTGCTTCAAGTGAAGCAAATATGAATTTTAGATATATGGAATCTCACACAAGGCCAGAACATCTATAAAGCTAGTCTTAAAGGGGGTTCTCAGGGATTTCTATGTTTTTTTTTTTTTTTTTTATATATGCACATGTATTTGTCAAGAAAACCTAAATATATATTTCCATATTCAGTGGCTGTTGCATTTCATGGCAGTCATTGAAATAATTAACCATTCATCTAATGCATGCCCCCCCAAGGTCTTTCAGAGCAGTTCAGGTTCTAAGAAAGAGACCGTTCTATTCTATAACATCCAAATGACTGAACAGAGCATACGAATATGGGTTGTCCTTATTAGTTATTTCACAAACTCAACTTCACAGATACATTTCAACCTAGAAATTAGTTGAGAGAATCAAAATGATTCACCTTGAAACCAAAATCATACCTCATCCTTTTGAGTGTGAAGAGCCTGCTGCTGCAATCTTGAATGAAGATCCCATGCAAAATCTTGACCATGCTGGCCGACATGATAATGTCATCACGTACTGTGTGAGACTTTGTGCTGGATCTTCAATCAAGATGGCAGCAGCAGGATCCTCGCGATCAAATAGATGAGGTAATTTATGATTTTAATAATTTTTTTCATATTGACCTTAAAATTAATGATTCCAATAAATAGCAATGGTCTCTGTAAAGGATATTAGTCCCCTCAGGTGCTGCAAATCCTTGAATGATGTGGGTAAAAAAGTCCTCAAATGCAAATAATAAAAATAGGATTGCGCTACAAGAGAAGATTCTTTTCTTTTCTGTTTCTTTTCTTTCTCTAATGTTCGTAATATTCTTCAGTTAAAACGGACCACATACAGTCAATAACTTTCAAAATATGGCATGGAAACCTGAAATCTAGTTATAAGACGCACATTGGTGTAGTATGTTCTAAACACCTATCGCATCTCAAGGGTGCGATATGCTCACAGGATACACTTGCGCAGTGCGTGGATGGAATCCTCTTGTGTGACTTCGACAGGAGAGTTATATCCGTGGGGAGGGTGAAGATCTAGAGCTGCAGGTTCACCTTCAGCGGGTTTGGATCCAAACCACGATCCCACCAACAGAGCACCACTTGCAGAGGATATCACCCAACTCACACTTGTGGTCCGTTTTAACTGAAGAATATTACGAACATAAGAGAAAGAAAAGAACCAGAAAAGAAAAGAATCTTCTCTTGTAGTGCAATCCTATTTTTATTATTTATTACTTAAAATTAATGACACAGCATCTGAGCGGTACAATGACGGGGAGTGGAGGTTGAGGAGGCGATGAATGTGGTGTTGTAGGTGGAAGCAGCAATGGAGGTGGAGGAGGAGGTAGCCAGCTAACAATGTTTTTTTTTTTTTTTTTTTTTTTAAATTGGGGTAACCCCCCAAATAATGGAACAAATAAAAAAATAATTCAAAGAATAAGTGCAATTGAGTACAAGAATGTATGGTTGAGGCGGGTATAAATGTCTTTTCAGCACAAGGTACATACAAGTCTTGTGGGATCCAAGCCTGGTTCATTTTAATGAACGTGAGCTTGTCCACATCGGCTGTGGACAGGCGGCTGCATTTGTCTGTAATGACACCCCCTGCCTTGCTAAATATACGTTGAGACAATCTGGGCAGGCCAGCACCTCCAAGGCATAAAGGGCAAGCTCAGGCCATGTTGACAATTTGGAGACCCAGAAGATGAATGGGGCGGAACCATCAGTCAGTACGTGTAGGCGTGTGCACATGTACTGTTCCATCATGTTGTTCAAATGCTGCCTCCTACTAAGACGTTCCATATCAGCTGGTTTTGCCGGTTGCTGTGGTGTGGTGACAAAGCTTTTCCACATGTCGGCCATGCTAACCCTGCCTTGTGAGGTGCTGGCCGTGATCCAGCTGCGTTGGTGACCTCTTCCTCCTCCGCCTCTGCCTTGTGCTTCCATTTGTCCCCTGTGTCAGTTGGGTATGCCCTCAGAAGTGGATCTACCAGCGTGCGCTTGCAGTTGCGCATCTACCTATCACGCTCCAGTGAGGGAATTAAGGATGGCACATTGTCTTTGTAACGGGGATCCAGCAGGGTGGCAACACAGCACAAGTTAAAATGTGGGCAACTCTGCGGTCATTGCGCAGCACTGCAGCATGTAGTCGCTCATGTGTGCCAGGCTGCCCAGAGTTAAGGATAAGCTTTCTTCTGTAGGTGGTGTATCGTCTGTGTTCTCCGTATCCCCCCAGTCACACTCCAGTGATGGCCATGAGCTGCATTGGCTGACACCCTGCTGTGAATCCAGTTCCTCTTCCCCTACCTCATCCTCCTCTTCCTCATACTCCAAACCTGTGCACTGGTTGGCCACATGTGTACCTGGCCTCTGTTGGCACAGGAACCCACTCTCTGAGCCACTTCTGAATGACTGGCCTAAAACCCTGTGAAATGCCCCCTCTTTTTACTCCTCTTCCTCCTGTGCCACATACGCTTCCATCATCGCCCTAAGTGTTTATTCAAGGAGACATAGAAGTGGTATTGTAACGCTAAGAACGGCGTCATCGGCACTGGCCATGTTGGTTGAGTGCTCTAAAGACTGCAAAAAGGCACACAAGTATCGGATGGAGGCCCACTCATTGGTGGTGAAGTGGTGCTATTCCGCAGAGCGACTGACCCACACGTGCTGCAGCTAAAACTCCACTATCGCCTGCTGCTGCTCGCACAGTCTCTCCAGCATATGCAAGGTGGAGTTCCACCTGGTGGGAACGTCACATATGATGCGGTAAGCAGGAAGGACGAAGATACGCTGCAGCGCAGACAGGCAAGCAGCAGGGTGAGAGTGCCGAAAGTGCACACAGGCAGACCGCACTTTTTGCAGCAGCTCTGACATGTCTAGGTAGTTTTTAAGGAATTTCTGCACCACCAAATTCAGCACATGCGCCAGGCAAGGGATGTGCGTCAAATCAGCTAGTCCTAGAGCTGCTGCGAGATTTCGCCCATTCTCGCACACCACCAGGCTGGGCTTGAGGCTCACTGGCAGAAACCACTCATCGGTCTGTTCTTCTATGTCCCTCCACAACTCCTGTGCGGTGTGGAATTTGTCCCCCAAACACATGAGTTTTAAAACCGCCTGCTTACGTTTACGCCTGGCTGTGCTGAAGTTGGTGGTGAAGGTTTTTGACTGACCGGATGAGGAGGTGGTAGAAGAGGAGGAGGAGGAAGCAGAGTAGGAGGAGTAGGCAAAGAATAATGCCCTGCGATCCTCGGTGGTGGAAGGACATGCGACAAACTGCTCTCCACCTCGGGCCCAGCCGCCACTACATTTACCCAGTGTGCAGTTAGGAAGATATAGCATCCCTGCCCATGCCTACTGTATCTGTATACATGTATCTGTGATTATGTGGACCTTGCCACAGATGGCTTTGCACAGTGCACATTTGATTTTATCCTCCACTTGGTTGTGCAGGGAAGGGACGGCTCACCTGGAAAAGTAGTGGCGGCTGGGAACAACGTACTGTGGGACAGCCACCGCCATCAGCTGTTTAAAACAGTTCGTCTGCACCAGACAGAATGACAGCATTTTAAATGCCAGTTATTTTATAATGCTGGCATTCAACACCAGGGATCGAGGGTGGCTAGGTGGGTATTTTCTCTTTCTTTCCAGTGTTTGGGAGATGGACAGCTGAACGCTTGCATGTGACATGGTGGAGATGCTTAGTGATGATGACTGAGGTGGTGGTGTTGGTGGCACATCCTCTGTTTGCTGGGTGGCAGGTGCCACTGTGACTCCAGAGGTGGAGGAATAGGCAGAGACAGCAGCAGAAGAGGAAGCAGGAGGAGCCTGAGACCTTTCTTGGTTTTTAAGGTGTTTACTCCACTGCAGTTCGTGCTTTGCATGTAGATGCCTGGTCATGCAGGTTGTGCTCAGGTTTAGAACATTTATGCCTCGCTTCAGGCTCTGATGGCACAACGTGCAAACCACTCATTTCTTGTCATCAGGACATTTGTTTGAAGAACTGCCACGACAATGAACTCCTTGGAGCTGACTTTGGTGTGCTAGGTCCTTGGGTGCGGTGGGCAGTAGCAGGCGTACTGTCTCGGGGACGGCCGCTCCTCTTTTGCAGCCTACTCCCTATTTTGTTATGCTGTTGCCTCTGTGCGACCACTGTCTCTTCCTCAGAACTGCACACGTCACCAGCATGAGCTTGAGTCCAGTCGGGGTCTAGGACTTCATCGTCCTCCACATCATCTTCCACCCATTCTTGACCCCTGCACTCCTCGTCGGTCTGCACACTGCAGAAAGCTGCAGCAGTTGGCACCTGCTTTTGTCATCATCAGAGATGTGCTGCAGTGGTATTCCCATGTCCTCATCCTGCAATATAAGTGGTTGGGCATCAGT
This sequence comes from Bufotes viridis, assembly GCA_033119425.1. Classification (NCBI taxonomy): domain Eukaryota; kingdom Metazoa; phylum Chordata; class Amphibia; order Anura; family Bufonidae; genus Bufotes; species Bufotes viridis. Next base: position 54,824,417 of record CM065597.1, on the reverse strand, counting down.
GCATTTAATGTCTTCCACTTCTGGAGCAGGTCTATGTGGATGGCCCGGGAAACCCTGCCAGCAGAGTCATCAAAAAGCATAAGAGTCTGCGGCATGACTTGGAGATCAGGCTGCTTAGTTGCTTTGCAAGGGGGAGAGGTGAAAGACTGATGGGCATTTTCTGCAGGTGCCAACTCTGAGCTTTCTGCAAAGGACTGGGTGGGAGATACTGTGAAGGAACTTGCGCCACTGTCAGTCACCCAATCTACTATCGCCTATACTTGTTCTGGCCTCACCATCCATAGAGCGGCATTCGGGCCTACAAAATAATGCTGCAAGTTCTGTCGCCTACTCGCACCTGAGTAAGGTGTTTCACTTGGACCTGTAGTTGGCGCTGAAAGGCCACGTCCTCTCCCAGCAACAGGAGCTCCACCAACACCACCACGACCATGCCAACGTCCTTTATTTGATGTTCTCCTCATTATTTGAATTAACCCACCAAACTTACAGATGGTTTATCTACAGTGTCAATTTAACTGCCAATAGTCAACAATTAAGTTCACTAACAGTAATTTTGTAGCTTGGACCACGCTGCTCCAAATAGACACAGACTACAAAAAACTACCAGAACGTTAATGTAATGCCAACGCTATTCAATCACAGTACAAAGCGTGACTATACAAAATGTTTACCGAATGACCAAAAAGGGACACGCAATACAATTCCATAAACTTTATTAGTTGATAAAAAAGACCAACAACATACACAATGTCAATATAAAAATATATATATGGCAGCAATACAAATGGTAGCCAAGACATGTGGCTTCCCTCCCATGCAAAAGAAAACACCGTTTGTACTCCTATATAAGGTAAAATACCACATGTCTTGGCTACCATTTGTATTGCTGCCATATATATATTTTTATATTGACATTGTGTATGTTGTTGGTCTTTTTTATCAACTAATAAAGTTTATGGAATTGTATTGCGTGTCCCTTTTTGGTCATTCGGTAAACAGAACGTTAATGTAGTAAACAAATTTAGTAAATAGCCAATTTATTGATACCATGATTAGCGTATATTAAAAACAAAACATAACAAAGGGGACACAAGTGCAAAAAAAAGGCATCACCTGGAGGGAAGACACATCATGAGACAGCTCCTAAAAACAATTATAATAAGACAATAAAGTACAAGTGCATAATATGTGCCAAAAGGCCAGTGATTAACTGCTTCCCGACCGCCTAACGCAGGGATGCGTCCTGCGGGCGGCCGGGTTATTCCTCCTTGACACATCTACGCGTCATCTGGCGAGACGCAAGACTTCCTGTGTATATGCGCGCGCATGCGTGCACGTTCACAGCACCGTGCAGCTGTGAAGTTATACTACAGTCTGCCAGCGATGATCATTCGCTGGCAAGCTGTAGACGTAAAATAAATCGCATCAAATAGGTATATCAGACGCTGTTTTGTTAACAGCATCTGATATACCTGCTACCTGGTCCTCTGGTGGTCCCATTTACTTGGATCGACCACCAGAGGGTTCCGGCAGCTCTGTAAGTTGCACCACACTACACTACACCCCCCTCTGTCACTTATTAACCTCTGATCATCCCATATAGACTCCCTGATCACCCCCCTGTCATTGATCACCCACCTGTAAGGCTCCAGTCAGACATCCATATGTGTTTTGCAGATCAACGGATCCGCAAATCTGCAAAACACGGACACCAGCAATGTGCTTTCCGCATTTTTCGGATCCGCACATTGCCAGAACTACATAGAAAATGCCTTTTCTTGTCTACAATTGCGGACAAGAATAGGACATGTTCTATATTTTTGCGGAACGGAAGTGCGGATCCGCAATTCCGGATTCGAGCGGGACAAAGTCTGTCCCCATAGAAATGAATGGATCCGCAATTCCGTTCCGCAAAATGCGGAACAGAATTGCGAACGTGTGAATGGGGCTTAAGGGTCCCTTATCACCGCCAGTTAGTTAGCTACTTGTTAGGTAGTTAGCGCCCACCGCACCGCAGTCACTGATTAGTCGCTGATTAGCGTCATCGCTGTCGCTAATCAGCACTAGTACTATATAGTATCTGTAAGTTATCAAGACTGATCACAATCAGATCTATATCAGTACATTACGGTCACTTTAGGCTCTACAAAAAACGCAGTGTTGGCCCGATCAGGCCTGATCTTGTGCTCACACTTGCGTTCAGTCTGCCCCACTGCAGTGTCATAATTTTTTTTTTCCTGATCACTGCAAAAACACTGTAAAATCGCTGCAGCGCTATAAAGATCACTTCTGAGCTTTTTGGATCTTTATTAGCGATTGCAGCTTTACTTTGCAAGCACCCCTATGTCCTTTCCCCATTTTTTTTTTTTTTGCACATTTTTGGGCAGAAAATTCTTTCATCCACATTGATCGATATGAATGAAGAAATCTGTGCCGTTCATTTTTTTTTTTTTTTTCAGCCCAGAGGCTGAACAGAAAAAAAATATCACATTACCCATATGCTCAATATAAGGAGAATAGCAGAAACTCCTAATTCTGGCCATACATGTAATGATTACGGAGACCCTCAAATGCCAGGGCAGTATAAACACCCCACAAATGACCCCAATTTTGTAAAGAAGACACCCCAAGGTATTCTCTGAGGGGCATACTGAGTACATGAAAGATTGAACTTTTTGTCACAAGTTAGCGGAAAGGGAGACTTTGTGAGAAAAATAAAATAAAAATCTTCTATGAACTCGCCATGCCCCTTAAGGAATACCTTGGGGTGTCTTCTTTCCAAAATTGGGTCACATGTGGGGTATTTATTCTGCCCTGGCATTTTAGGGGCCCTAAAGCGTGAGAAGAAGTCTGGAATCCAAATGCGTAAAAATGCCCTCCTAAAAGGTACTCATTGGAATTTAGGCCCCCTTGCGCACCTAGGCTGCAAAAAAGTGTCACACATGTGGTATCGCCGTACTCAGGAGAAGTAGGGCAATGTGTTTTGGGGTGTATTTTTACATATACCCATGCTGGGTGTGAGAAATGTCTCTGTAAATGACAACTTTTGAAAAACTTTTATACAAAGTTGTCAATTTACAGAGATATTCTCTCACCCAACATGGGTATATGTAAAAATACACCCCAAAACACATTGCCCTACTTCTTTTGCGTACGGCGATACCACATGTGTGACACTTTTTTGTAGCCTAGGTGCGTAAAAGGGCCGAAAGTCCAACGAGTACCTTTAGGCTTTACAAGGTTGCTCAAAATTTAGCGCTGCCCAAAATGCCAGAATAGTAAACACACCCCACAAATGACCCCATTTCGGAAAGTAGACACCCCAAGGTATTCAATGAGGGGCATAGTGAGTCCGTGGGAGATTTTTTTTTTTTTTTTTGCCAGAAGTTAGCAAAAATGGATACTTTATTATATATTTTTTTCCTTGTGAAAAATTTTTTAATCATACATGAACTCACCATGCCCCTCTGCGAATACTTTGGGGTGTCTTCTTTCTAAAATGGTGTCATTTGGGGGGTATTTATACTATCCTGGCATTCTAGCACCTGAAGAAACATGACAGGTGCTCAGAAAGTCAGAGCTGCTTCAAAATGCGGAAATTCACTTTTTTGTACCATAGTTTGTAAACGCTATAACTTTTGCGCAAACCAATAAATATACACTTATTGGATTTTTTTTATCAAAGACATGTAGCACAATAAATTCTGATGCAAACTTGTATAGAAATGTAATTATATTTGAACATTTTTACCAGAAAAAGTCAAAAATACTTTTTTTTGAGAAAATTGCGGACTTTTTTGATTAATATTAGAAAAACGAAAAAATCTCAGCAGCAATCAAATACCACCAAAAGAAAGCTGTATTTGTGAGAAGAAAAGGAGGTAAAATTCATTTGGGTGGTAAGTTGTATGAGCGAGCAATAAACCGTGAAAATAGTGTAGTGCAGAATTGTAAAAAGTGGTCTGGTCATTAAGGGGGTTTAAACTAGGGGGGCTGAAGTGGTTAACAATTGGAACAGTTACCCATGCTGAGCTCCCTCCAGGATGACGCCAACCCCGACGTGCGTTTCGGTGTACCTTCGTCAGGGGGCGGCTCAAGGACCAGTGAGAAGGACGTGCCTTGTATAGAGTTTCATCCTTCAGTTCAAGGACCTGTGAGAAGTTATAATTGTTTATTGGCTGGAGGTGTCATGTGACCACATTATGTGATCTCTGACATTACTATCAATCTGAATGAAAGGGATGTTCCTGCGAGAGGATTGGTGTAAAGAATGATCTGGGGGGGGGGGAGTAGGTATTCCTTATGAATGAGCAATATAATAGGTGGTAAGAAATAAGGAGATAGAGTTATTTGAGAGTTGCTGGTTGTTTTTCTATGTGTGATACGATTTTATGTTTTATATGTGTATGCAGTATATATTTGATATTTTGAAGTATTTGAAAGTTTGGGTTGTATATTTGTTATATAAAAGGTCGCCCCAGAGTGGGTGTGTCAGATGCCCCTGATGAAGCTTATGCGGCAAAACCTGGGTCGGGTGTTTTACCCTTGAGAACTTTTTATTTAATGTCTGAACCTGTTTTACCATTGTGAGTATAATAAATTGCATTTGTACTGATTGACAAGAAGGTTTTTCACTATTGCGGCTATTCTTTGGTTTTGGACAGAGGGAAGCGAGAGGATTGTCTTGCAGCCTGCTGCCACATAGGCGCTTACCTTCACCGTTGGAGCTTCGGAAGGATCTTTTTGGTGGTGTTTGCTACATCTATTTGGAGCAGCGCGGTCCAAGCTACAATAGGACTAATTCATTTGAACTTACCCAATTCATTTTCGGACCTGCGAAGCAAAAAGACAACGTACTAGAGACAGATTTTCTTTTTCTTTTATCACTAACAGTAAGGCTTTGCCTGTGTCATAAACAGAATAAATTTCTTTAGGTCAATACAATTAATTCACTATCACCAAAAATTAGATTTTTCAAACCAACAATGTAAAAGCAGAAGTTAATGGTTTAATTGGACTGTCAGAAATGCGGCATACACCGCAAATGTGCTATCTACCATAAAACCAGTATGTTTGCAACCAACTATGTAAATGCGGAGTTCAAAGGTTACTTAAAATGACTGAAATACAGGGTAGGCCTCAGATTTGCTATTTAGCACAAAACCAGTGTTAATTGCAAAAAGCTACAGAAATGCAGTATGTCACTGCTACATTTTAAAATAGGTTTTTCAGCGTTCTATGCAAAATTGCTCTGCGGAACAACAACACAGGTTTATTTCCCCAAAATACAGGAATGCAGTGTGTCACTGCTGAAATTTAAAATACATATTTGTGCGTTGTATGCAAAACTGCTCTGTGAACCAACAATATGGGTTTATTTCCCCAAAATACAGGAATGCAGTATACATACAAACACAGAAATGCAACAGCACTCTGCAACCAGCACTCTGCCCTGCCTCTATGCTAGAAGTTACCAGAGGCGTTAGTGTACAATTTGATCAAAAAGTAATAAGCCACTCGCCGCGCCATGGCCGCCTCTATGAGTGGTCCTAACGCTAAATCCTACCTGTTATGGGCCATGACAGCCACAAAAAATCCAGGGAGTACGGGCCCAGCATGCATGCTAGGATCCACCATGCTTATTAACCCTTTTTGGTGCCATACCAGCCTCCATTAGATCCAGGGACTGCATAAAGGGACGTGCTGACTGACCCCCCCTTGTATTTCTGTGTAGTATATGCTGGAGGTGTGGCGGCCTCCTTTCAGTCATGCACACCTGACTAGTTTGTCTGCCCTAGAGGCTGATTTTAATCAGAGTAAGTACAAAACTGAACTTGAATTTATAGTACCCACTAATAGCCATCTGGCTCCAGGAAAAGTGGGCAAAGTGGGCTCAGCATGCATGTTGGTACCTGCCTCCCTGGATCTAATGGAGGCTGTTATGGCACTAAAAAGGGTTAATAAGCATGGTGGATCCTAGCATGCATGCTGGGCCCGCACTCCCTGGATTTTATGTGGATGTCATGGCCCATAACAGGTAGGATTTAGCGTTAGGACCACTCATAGAGGCAGCTTCGGCACAACAAGTTGCTTATTACTTTTTGATCAAAATGTACACTAGCGCCTCTGATAACTTCTAGCATAGAGGCAGGGCAGAGTGCTGGTTGCAGAGTTCTGTTGCATTTCTGTGTTTGTATGTATATTTTGCCATAGCTAAGTGCCCCTGCATACAGGGACGTGCTTACTGACCCCCCCCTTGTGTTTCTGTACAGGAATGCAGTATGTCAGTGCTGAATTTTAAACATTTTTTTTGCGTATGCACAAGGGCTCTCTATAGCACCACAATACAGGTTTTTTCACCCAACTACAGAAATGCACTATGTCACCTCTAAATTATAAAATAGGTAATGTAGGGGACTTGACCTGCCAGCCAGAAAAAAGGAATTTTTCCTTCACTGAGCTACCAAAAAATGATTACACTGATGTCCCTGTCAGGCTGGCACACATGCAGGTCACATACAGTTCCAAGGACACTGCACTTGCTAAAATGGCCGCCGACCCCCACCTCAGTAACAGATGGATTAAAAAAAATATATTTTGCAGTATTACTGGGCTCAGGGCTGGGTACAAAAATGTAGGATAGCAGTAGCATTCTCCCTCGATAATTGCTGTAGCTTGAAGATTTCACACCACCAAGTTCAACAGATTCCTTTGCTAATCTCTCCCTGAGAGCACTGGCAGCAACCTATCCCTAAACTAAGATCAGCAGAGTGACGTGCAGCACTATGTGACTCCAGCTTATATAGAGACTGGGTCGCCTGCTGCACTCAGCCAATCACAGCCATGCCCTTAGTAGACTTTTACGAACTTCTGTAATTTATGGGAGGCAATTTGTTTTCTATTAATTACTTTTTCCAGCAATTTTAGCCTATTAATCTTTGAACCACAGTGAGTTAACAAAAAACAAGAAGACTATCTAGTGCCACTATGTTTCCGACACTTACCAGTCCTTGTTGCTCTATTCTGATTTGCTTAAAGTGTTCTCAGATCTAAATACTGATCTGATCCTGGTCAGGTACTAACCTAAAATGTCTCATGATGAGCCCTACTTCAATATGGGTGAAACAGTGTCTTTCTGCATGATATCAATTCTTCTGTAATCAGGATCGATTAACAGGTATACCAACTTGGATTTTAATTAACTTTATTATTTTTTGTAATATATTTTTTCTTATTTTCTAGTTTGTGAATATATATAGCGCTACTCAATATTGTAGTAACAACGTTTTCTGTTCAGCATATATTAGCTGGTAGTTTTATCCCCTATTTAGGGCCATCCTAGGGCGCTCAGGAGGTTCCTGATACGGGATCGCCCCTATCAGGGTGGCTATTCCGTTTATAGGCAGGGCATTATAGATATATGGCCAGAACCAGGGATAGTGCCCATAGTAAAAGACATTCGGCCCACACCTGCCTACCCGTGTCCCTAAATGTAGAGCATTGACTCAGCTATATTACATTTGTTCATCTTGTCTTTATATTATTTTCTGTTTATATTTTTTCTTTATATTATTATTGGGGTTATATTGGGGTTTCTTTTAAATAAAGGTATATAATAAAGGCTATGTTTTAAGGGTGGTAGCTTGTGACCACTGAGACTTCTATATACCACCTGTTGTAATAATATTATACCCACAGATGGGTCTTTGTCTGAGCTATGAATTCTTTTGATAACTCTTTCAGGCTAACTATGCCAATATTAATATGGCTGGCTTCTTAAAGAGGACCTTTCATCTGGAAAAAAATTCTGAACTAAGTATCATAATATGTAGAGCAGTGCCCAGGGATCTCACTGCACTTATTATTATCCCTGGGCACTGCTCCGTTCTCCCGCTATGTCCCCCGGTATGTTCCGTGACTTGGTTATACTGGGAGGAGACTGCCCTTGTTCTCCTGGGCGTCTCCTTCTCCCAGGCTGTAGCTATGGTCAATCACAGCGCACATACATAGATGTATGTTTTAGAATATCTATCTATCTATCTATTTATCTATCTTCTTTTTTTCAATGCTATATTTTAGTCTATATTGTTTAGGCTACTTTCACACCAGCGTTTTCCCTTTCCACTATTGAGATCTGTCATATGCTATCAATAGTGGGGGGGGGGGGGGAAACGCTTCAGTTTTGTCCCCATTCATTATCAATGGGGACAAAACTGAAAGGAACAAAACAGAATGCATCAGAATGCATTCCATTCCATTTGGTTGCGTCCCCATCAGTCCTGACCCACAATCTAAGTCAATGGGGATGGATCTGTTTTCTCTGACAGAATAGAAAACGGATATGTTCCCAATTGACTTTCAATGGTGTTCATGACGGATCCATCTTGGCTATCTTAAAGATAATGCAACAAGATCTGTTCATAACGGATGCAGGTGGTTGTATTATCAGAACGGAATTGTTTTTGCTGATCCATGACGGATCTAGCTGGTGTTAAAGTAGCCTTATTTACTCTACATCATGACCTTGATCAGTGAAGTTTAATATGACAGGTGTTGGAAGGAATGATGTGCATGTGACAGCTATTGACCCTGATTCATGTATGTTTGCAACCTGCCCCACCCCCAAAGACAACTCAAAACCATTATCAAATGTATTAGACCTACCAAATTACTTTATACTTCATTTTGCAAATGTTATAAAATGTATTTGCTTATTATAAGATTATGGTAGATGAAGAAGTTATCCATAATTGATATGGCATACTTAGCTTTGTAACAAAAATGTATCTGTCTGCAAAATATTGGAAGTTTAAAAGTTTCAATCAATTTATCTAAACAGACTCTTTTTAAGACATCATTGGGGCTTCTTAAATATGAGTTGCATGCTCTTGGAAAGGATGCCTAAAAGGCTTTTACAGAAATGGATTAAGATTCAAAATTTTAATTTTTTGAGATTTTTTTGTTTTGTTCTGGGATCTTTGAATTTGTAGTAATTCATTTTCTCTTTCACTCTGATGCGGCTATTAATAAGCAACAATAGTGTTCAGTGATGAAAGCAGGTTGTGCCTTGGTACTAATGATAGCTGCATCCAAGTTCGCAAGAGGGTTGGAGAGTGACTTCTGCCATCATTTATAGTACAGAGGACAGGACACCATAGTGCAGTGCACAGAACTGATACCAGGTGTTATGGTGTGGGGTTCCATTAGCTACCATGGTTGTTTCCTTTGGGTATTTGTGGAGGAAACATTGAGCAGTATTTGGTGCATCCGCGATATCATAGAAACAATCCTACTGCCTTTTTTTTACTTAGTTACTTAGTTTACTTAGTCAGGATTGAGTCTTGAAAGAAGAGAAAACATAAAGGTCATATATGATGTTTTTTTTTCTAATTCACTTGTGATTTTGGTTTCCAAACCTGAATGCAGCAACTTGACCGCGTGGTCATACCCTTAGAAGATTTGATCCTTTATCATTATAACTCCTGCATAAATACTACACATGCTAATCAACATGCTCTTCAGGATACCGGCAGCTACACTGGTGAGCTCAATTGAACATCTAATGGCTAAACATTATAGGGCTGTGGCCCTTCACTCTACTAATCAGAGGCCTCCAGAGATTGAAATGCCCATCAATTTTTTCTCCACTATAATACTGACATGGCTCATGTAGATTTGGAAATGAATAACCTCGACTACATGCACTTATTATGATAACTCATAGTCTTTGCTGACTATAGACTATCACTATTTCTAAATAGTTTATAAAATTACTATGAAACATTTTGACTTGAGGTGGGAAATGCTAAAATAAATTTAAGGATTTCATTTTTGAAGTATACATCTTGAGGCAATGATCTCAGTTTGGTTTATTTTGTTGTTTTAGGCTTGATTCATTGACCTCAGGCTTATTTAATTTAATTTTTATCTTTAACACAAATACATTCATTTTCCTGAACTCTCTCAATAGGCACACATTCTACATCAAACACAAGCAAATAATAAAATGACCAACTAGCTGGTGGTGTTTATAAAATGTTTTAATCCACAGCAAAATATGTTTTGATACTTACATCATAATGATTACAGATGATGGAACTCGTATGCCACATATTAGATTCAAGGGAAATATAGCTGATTTCCATCTTGGAAAATCTATTGAGAAGAGAATAAAGGCTCACACCCCACAGCTCTGACATAACTCACTCATATAAGAAAATGTGCAATAATGTATTTGGGCCTTTATGGACTAAGGCTAGGGCTACACAGCAACACTGGTTGCGTGACAGCTGCCGTAGCCAGGATCGCAGAGTAGTGGTGATCCCATAGAAATTAATGGGATTGCAGCCTGGCCAAGACAGTGGAGATGTGTAGCCCTAGCTTTACATGGAGAAAATACAGCTAATAAATGGAAATTCACTCAGTCTGCCAAATATTATTGGGATAAACAGTTGCAGTTTGTCAACTAAGCTACTTGAAGGGAAATTACGTCTCAATAAAATTGTGTGTTTGGGGATGGGTGGTGGGAGGTTTATCAGCACTGAAATCCCTTTGGAATATCCCCTGAGGAAGCGACGGCGAAATGCGCGTCGGGGTCAGGACTACACTGGTCAGTATTTTATTTATGCATTGTTCTTGAATGTACTGCTTATTTATATGCACGTAGCACTTTACTCGGTTTGTTTTGTATGGATACATTACTTTGGACCCATACATTGTAGTATACTGTTTGGGATGTATATATGCCTTTCTCCTTTATCAATTTAGGTAGAGTGAAAGGTATACATAGAATAGGTGTTTCAACCATTCAGGATTTCCTCTGTTTACAAATGGCACTTGAGATGTAGTCCTATTTCTTTTCTCCTGTGTATGTTTGCTGCTAAGACTTAATTTTAAAATATTTTTGTATATGTGAATAATAAACTAATCATGTATAATATATTTTGCTGTATGTTCTTATTTGGTGTTATGATTTATATCTGTTACTCACAGCAATTAATTTATTAGGACCCAATGCGTTTTTTGGTGCAGATTATCTACCCAGTAGATAACATCTAATGGACTCCAGTGCTCATCTAATGTCCAGACACACTCGTTCTACTCTTTTATGTGCGATGATGATGCGCTCTCGCACTCTTTGACTCTGGCGTTCATGCTCCTTTATTTATTTTATAAATAGATCACATATCTCTTTTTTCTTTACTCTCAGAGTTTTGATCTTGGCTTCTGGAACTCTTTTCAGAATATGTTTTTATATGATCGACAGGATGTCCCTTTGGATTCTCTGACTCTCGCACATGCTCATGCCCTTTCTTGAACTGCTGCAGCTCTTGACTGAACTGTTCACACAGTTGTTCCCAGTCATCGTCGTGTCCACACACTTTCTCCTTTGCTTTGTGGAGCTCCTTCAGCAGAGCATATTTGCCCCAGCTCGCATCTTTTAAATGCATCTGGTTCACTTCTTCCTTGGCAGTTTCCCTTCCAGGGACCTCAATTTTGTCTCCACTTTTTTTTGACAGCCTTCTCATCCTTCTCGGACATGGCATCATATACCTGCACTTTTAATTCCTCCTTTTTTTTTTTTCCATCCAGGTTGGAGGCACTGGGGATATTGGCGTCCTTATCAGACTCTTCATCTTCCTGTTCTGTCATTCCCTCCAGAGAGTTACCCAGGACATTGTTCTTCATTTGTGCAAGCTCCACGAGAGCCATCCCATAGAAGTAGAAGGCATCTGCACACTGGTTGGACATCCCCTGTATTTCTTCCCCAGAAGGCTGCTTGCTTCCAAGAAGGCATTGATGGTGGAGGGGATATCTTTCATGACCAGGTCCTGGTTACCCACTGCCATTAGTCTCTTTGCTTCTGCATCCACATCAGCCCCATTAACTTGTTCATCAGGAACTTTTTCCATCTTCTCTGCCTCAGCCAGCACCGCATCGTCACCGTTTCCAGACCCATTCTCAACAGGCTCTAGCTTGGGCTTCTTGGCATCTTTCAGAGGACTCCTCAGGTTTCCCATTTAACTTCTTCCGTACTATATGAGAGATGTCTGACACACAGTTGGTTCCCCATACAATGCCGTCCCTGCTCTTCTCTGCTGCTGCAGCAGCAGATGTAGGAGTACCACCATTGTCTTTTGTAAACCCTGTGGGAGTTCCACCCAGGGTCCCTGTAAGTGTTGTGTCTGTGTCTTCTGCAGTTTTCTGTGATTCTTTGGGGTCTTTAACTTTCTCTTTGATATCAGGCAGTAGACCCTTCAGTTCTTCCATCTCCTTTTGTGTCTCCTCCTTTGACTCTTCTGAAGCCTTCTCCAGTTGTTCTGTGAGGACAGCTAGTCTCTTCTCTACCGTATCTATGAACTTGGTGGAAATAGAGAAAACATCTTCATGTTTGCAGCTGTATTGATCTGCAAGGCCCAGCTGGTAGTAAGTATCTGCTAGCAGTCGTTCCTGCTTTCCCAGAAGCTCCTTTTGGATGGCCAGGCCTGCCAGGAAGTCTTCCACTGCCTGGCTAACATTCTAAGACTCTATGCTGACCTCTCCGCGCTTGATCAGGTTCATGTCTTGAACCCGCTTAGGCTCTCTTTCATGTGCCTGGTTCACGTTGTATATCACAAAATCTTCATCAACCCTGCACCCGAGCTTATTAACCATAGAACACTGTGGAGACTACTTATCTGCACCTGGTACGTGTGGTACACCCTCTAGCACAGCTACACTTTCCTGCCTATTTCCCACAGTGGGTTCCCTCAGCTGTGTGATCTCAACATCAAGCAGCATTTCTAAATCACATACATCTTTACCAGCAGGGGGAGCTTCTTCCCTGATCACAACCTGCAAAGGAAAGGGGGTGTCATCATCATCACATATTTCACATAACTCCACATTTTCCTTATGCATTTAAATTGGCTTGTCACGTTCACTCTGCACCATTGTTTTCAATGCTCGTTTCACCTAAACCATTGTGTATACAGTGCATCTCCCTTACACCTTCATTTAAAGGCACAGGTACAGGTTTTGCAGGAGTTTCCACACAACTCCCAGAACAATGGGAAATCATGGCCCAACATTACTTCATCCATGAGCCTTTTTGCAACACCCAGTTCATAAGTCCCAGTTCCCAGTGGAGTTTCCCAGTCAGTGAAAGCCACAGGATAGACTTTGTTATCCCCATGTATGTCCAACACATGGTCCCCAGCTATCAAGTTGGCATGTACCATGCTCACCTGGCTCCCTGCAACCAACAATGCTTGGACTGGAATGTCACACACTTTTGTCGCAGTCTCTAGTCCCGGTGTCTTAACACCTCATGGCTCAGCATGTAGCAATTGCCGCTGGCTCACACCACAGTTAACAGCTTCTGAGGTAGTAGGGCACTTGTCAGCAACATGCCCAACCTCCAGAGCCTTACTCACCTTCACATTGTCTACTTCCTAAGCAATAACAGGAACGCTCTTACCCATTGACGTAACGGGTTCGGCGCTCCAGGGAGATGAGGGTGTTCCAGGAACATCTCCACCGAGGTCATCATTCTTCTCCTGGATATTGGGAACCTCCAGACCTTGGTTCCTGGCGCCATGATCACATGCAGACTCCTCAATGCAGTGGTTTCCATGTGAAATGCCGTGGCCTTGAATCAAGTCTTTTCCAGGATGATGAGTCACACCCTGTACTGAAGACTTTTCCTTGGATTCTCTAGCCGCACAAGTTGAAGCACTTTCTTCGCTCCATAGCTGCCAAAACAATGGAATGTCTTTGCCCAGCACAAATTCAACTTCCAGGGTCTCACATTTCAAGAGCTCCCACTGCACAGAGCCATAGTCCGTTACAAAGGTCAGAGACTGTCTCTGGCCCCCTCTTCACGAACTCCAGTATCTCTGGCATAATGCAAGAAACTTGCTGGCGGGAATCTAAAATGACCCCCAGGATTCCCCCCAACCACCAACTCACAGGATCTTTCACTTTATTTATCAGATCTCCTGATCAAGCAATCATCCATTGCTCAGTCCGGCTTTACTAACAACACAGCAGGAGTGTCTAGATTAGCTGCATTTAGCAGCACCTGCTATTTCAGCCATGCAGTTGCCCCTGACAACAATTTTCCTTTAAACTTTCTGTTGCCCCTAGCAACAACATTTTGCCCTTTTAGCATGGACACTTGCTGGTGTCCGCATCCTCCATCAATTGTAAGGGATCAAGTCCAAATGGGGCTTTTTTTGGGCACTATTACAGAGGTCTTCTCCCTGACTCACCTCTAAAGCGCAGTTTACCCACAGGGTCTCAGGCTCCAACCCTTAGTAGGTCAGCTCACCAAACATAAGTCCAGGGGAGAGATCCAGCTTCATTAAGCCGTACGGTCTAGCAGCCCACCTGGCTGTGACAATACAAGGCTCTCAGGCTTCCCTCTCTGTAGGGTCACTTCCTCTCCCTCTAGACTCAAGCACAGAGGATTGATTTATCCCAGCTTGATTAACCCAGCAAGCCTCACCTGGGAACAGGGAACCTGTAATGGACTAGGGGTGTGGACTGGAAGACTCTCACTACCAACCTGTCTCCCAGTCCAAAGAAATCCATCCCATACAACTTTAAATTAAATGATCTCCAGCAAGCTATACCTTGCTGAAGCTGCACCATATCTGGATTTCAGTTGTCTCACACAGCTAAACTGAACAACCGGGTGAGATACACACTGCCACCATACCTCTATTGTGCACTTTACCACAATATACCAGAGGTGTATTCATTAACCTTAAATAAGATTTTACTTTATTAAATATCATGAGTGGAATTATTTGAAGGGGTTGTCGAATCACAGACAATGGGGGCATATTGCCTGGATATACCCCCATTGTCTTACAGGTGTGGGTCCCACCGCCGGGGTCCACACCTATATTGGGAATATAGCCCAAAAGTGTTGGAGGGCGCACTGAGCATGCATAGCTGCCCTCATTTTTATGGGGCTGTCAAAAATATGAGAAGTGAATCGGTAGCCGACAATGCGCGGTGCACTCCCATTCACTTCTATGGGGAGCTGGCTTGGTGCTGGCAGGACCGGAGTCCTCCAGCCACCATCCCCCGGAGATCCGTTCCCGATATAGATGCACCTATAAGATAATAGAGGCATATCCTAGCGATATGCCCCTATTGTCTTTGTTGATAAAAGCCCTTTAATGTGCTGAGGAGAGGACATAGAGCTACTGTGATTCTGTATTACATAATGCATTGACTATTGGGCGTTGGTAATTTTCTGTATTTAGGACTCCAATGACTTTTCATGAAATGACAATTCTGGAGCATGTATTAACCTTCTGCTATTCATCATAGAAATGCTGACAGAGTAAGACTGAAGGGACAACAGAAATGATAATAACCAGTTGTCAATTTAGTCATACATATTCATAATAAAATAGAGGAAGAGAACAATGTGGAATTATGACAAAGGGTGTTCCAGAATTTCTATTTCATGGAGAATGCAAGAATTTACTAAAACAAATATGGCAGGATTATAACCGACTAGGTATTGTAAAATGGCAGTTTTAGGAGTATGAGACAATTCAATCAGAAATGTGTTGAAACTGCATATTTTAGTTAATTTTTATTCTGTTCTGGTCTCTGTTAAAGCACATCTGCTGTCCCCAAGCTTTGTGAGTTTGCAGATTCTTTCTAATTTGATACAAGAGCTGTGTTGTGCACTCTAAGTAGATCAAAGGTCTCCTATTTCTGCTCTTCTTCCCACTCATAGCGTTTAGTCTTAGACACAATGAAGGAAAGAAAAAAACTGAAGCCTCACGCCCCCTCCTTCCTCTGTTCGTTTTATTGTTTTACACTAGATGAATTTTTGGGTGACTGAGGAGGTTTCTGTAAATACAAGATGATTAGCAGTGTTGTGATATGTAACATCAAAGAGCTGCAATTTGAGGAACCTAAGTGACAAGCCAAAAAGTGCCCACCATTGTTACCACCATTTGCCAAAATTACCATTACCAAACAAATATTCGGTACTTTCCCTTTGAGTAAGGCTCCATTCACATAACCACATATTTGGTCCTTATCAGATCTTCATTTTTTGTGGATAGGATGTGGACCCATTAATTTCGATGGGGCAGCAAAAAATGCGGACAACCCACTTTGTGCAGTCTGCATCCGCATGTCCGTTTTACAGTCCCACAAAAAAGATAGAATGTGTCCTATTGTTATCCATTTTGCGATAAGTGCAACATGGAAGTCACACGGACGTCATCTGTATTTTTGTTGATCCGTGAACTGCAAAATACATATGGTCATGTGAATGCACCCTCAGGGCTTATCCACACATCCACAAGTGTTTTATCGTCCGCAAATAGCAGATCCACAAAACACAGATGCCAACTTCTAACTTCTGTAGAAATGTCCTATCCTTGTCCACAAAATGGACAAGAATAAGTGATGATCACTTTTTTTTTTCGCTAAGCCGTGGAACTGACGTGGAGGCAGACAGCCCACTGGAATAGGTCTGCATCCAATCAGCAAAAAACATATATCGTGTGCAGACAGAAAATACCATATGTCATGACAATCTAAATATACCAAGCCAGTGTTTCTGAGCTATGTGAGATTTTTAAATGTATCACTGTCCTTTCCCCATGGAAGATTTCCAATTTTCCTCAAATATGTGCAGAATTCACTGTGTAAGGAATAACTTTCGATAAATTGGCTAGTTTTTTAATTAAATATATTTCTAGCCCTGTGGGTGAAACTTGTCTATGTAAATTATCACACCAACACACAATCCCCTGCCAAGAAAAAGGTTCTAAAATATCAAAGAAACATTTTTTTGTTAATGAGCCAAGATAATGAATGTGTAAAAACAACGTTGATTAACAAGGTTCTGACATGAAATGACATTTTGTGCTCGTCAATGGGGTCTTACTGTATGTTGTGTTGGAAGAATAGTACAGTATTTTTATAAAATTCTATGTAAAAGGACTCAAAAAGAATAGATTTGGAGAAGAACACACCTGAGAAGTAAGAGCCAAGAGTTTGTGTTTACAGCATAAAACATATTCTGTAGGCAAAACATATCAGTGACAATCCAATCCTTTATTACTGTTTTCATTCAGTAATTTTTATGATTAGTGACAATTTGTTTGCAAAGCTTTGAAATATATCATTTGATGAAAAGTAGGTGAATTGTGTGTGCTGGGCTTTGCATCCCAATCCAGTCAAACCTCTCCCATTTCTGCTGCTTTTCTCTTCTCATTCCAAGTAGTCTTAGGGCTCATGCACACAACCGTGTGCTGGCCGTGGTCGTATTGTGGCCCGCAATACACAGTCACCGGCCGTGTGCATCCCGCATAACAGATCATGGACCCATTGACTTGAATGGGTCCGGGATCCGGGAGATGCAGTGCGGAAGAATGGAGCAGAACCCCACGAAAGCACTACAGAGTGCTTCCATGGTGTTTCTTTCCGTACCTCCGCACCTTAAAAAAGTCGTGCATGCTCTACTTTTTTGCAGAATGGACAGATCACGGACCTATTTAAGTTGAACGGGTCTGGATCCATCTGCGGCAGCCACACAGATGTTGCCTGTGCATTCGGGACCGCAATTGCGGTCCCCAATGCACGGAACGGCTGGCACACATTTGTGTGCATGAGCCTTCATAGACGCAAGTTGAGAGCAAGTCTACAGCCACATCTCCCTCCTCTCTGTGTATTTTTTGCTGAAAAGGTTTTGAAGAGCTACATAGAGGCAGCAGACAGTATAAGGGGTAGTTCAGACTACTGAGGTGGACCTATGCAATATCAGGTAGGCAGTTTTAATGTTAGAAATAATCAGTATATTACTTAGTCTGCAACAATGTTAAGGCTAGGGCTACACCGTGCCATGTGTCCCATGACAATAAGTCGCACAACAAAAACCGAACAACTACACTGCAACATTTGCGCGTGACATTTATGTTCAACCTATGTAACGCAATATTTGTAATGATAGTCAATGGTGTCGCACTGCTACATGCAACATGCTGTGACTGTAATGCGATAGTCGCACAGAAGTCCAACTTGGATGGATGTTTTGAGCCGTATTGCAGCCGCAGCATGTTGCATTTTACATCCTCGTGAGCTGATTCCACATCGATGTCTATAGAACCTGTTCAATTAATTACATATTCAAGTAGAGCCCCCCGACAGAGTGTAGAGGGTGTCAGCAGTAAGTCTGTCACTTTAGATCCACTGTCTCTGGAGCATAAGCCTTTACTAGGTTAGCATTTGCTAAAGGCAAAAAAAAAGGGAGTGAATCTAAAACAGAGAGGACATGTGAATAAAAAATGTGCATGTCTTCTCTGTTTTCTAACCACTCCTGCTTTTGGCTACCAAATCATAAGCCAATTCTGATGGGACCATGCAGGCCTTAAAGCTGCTACACAGACAGGATCTGTTGTGTGTCTCATTTAAAATTCCTTCTGACAGATCAGAAGTGTCAAATAAATGATGATGTCAGCCAGGCTGAAAGCCAAAATAGTGGACCAGTCATGAAGTAGGGAGGGTGGGAACAGCAAGAGAAGTCCACAGAGTGGCCCTATGACATAGTGTTGAGGTGGAAGCAGCATGAGGAGACCACAGAGTGGCCCAATGACAGGGTCTGGAGTTGGCAGCAGTATGAGGAGGCTACCGGGCGGCACAATAACAGAGTCTGGATATGGCAGCAGCATGGGGAGACCACAGAGTGATACAATGACAGAGTGTGGAGGTGGCAGCAGCATGAGTAGGCCACAAAGTGGCACAATGACAGAGTGTGGAGGTGTCAGCAGCTTGAGGAAACCAAACAATGGCACAATGACAGTCTGGAGGTGGAAGCAGAATCAGGAGGTCACAGAGTGTCAAGTGTGGAGGTGGCAGCATCAGGAGGAGGCACACAGAGTGATACAATGACAGAGTTTGGAGGTGGCAGCAGCATGAGTAGGCCACAGAGTGGCAAAATGACTGAGTCTGGAGGTGGCAACAGCAGCAGTAGCATCAGGAGGAGGCCACAGAGGGGCACAATGACCAAGTCTGGAGATGGCAGCAGCATGAGTAGGCCATAGAGTGGCAGAATGACAGAGTCTGCAGATGACGTAGTGTGGAGATGGTGGCAGCAGCAGCAGCATCAGGATACCACAGTGTGGCAAGGTGAAATAGTGTGGATATGGCAGCAGCATCAGGATACAACAGAGTGGCAAGGGGACATAGTGTAGAGACGCCAACAGCAGCATCAGGATACCACAGAGAGGCAAGGTGACATAGTGTGGAGATGGCAGCAGCAGCAGAATCAGGATACCAAAGAGAGGCAACTTGACATAGTGTGGAGATGGCAGCAGCATGAGGATACCACAGAGTGGCAAGGTGACATAGTGTGGAGATGGCAGCAGCAGCATCAGGATACCACAAAGTGACCCCGTGACAGAGTGGGGCGGTGGGTGGCAATACTAGTATCCACAGACGAAGGTGGGTGAAAGAAGGAGCACTTGGAATCAGATTTGAGGCATCAGGCGGGTTGCAGCATCAGAGTAGTAGCTGAGGAAGGTAGCCAGTAAAAAACGGTTTATTTTGTCAAAGTGTTCGTGTGGCACCATGGATGATCCAGTCTGATATATCAGGCATTGGTGGGTGGAAATCCTGGCTCATCCACGCCTGATCTATCTTGACAAAGGTCAGTCTTTCCACATTTTTGGTGGACAGGCGAGTTCACATTGGGGTCACTATGCACCCGCCGCACTAAACACACCCGCCGCTCTGATGCCACACTACTAGCCGGGCAGGACAGCTTTTCCAGTGCAAACTCAGCCAGTTGCAGTCACAAATCCAGTTTGGCTGCCCAGTAGTCCAGCGGATTTTCAATGTGGGTCGGCAGGGTACTGTCCAAGTATGCCACCAAATGCTGGTTCAGGTTCTGCTCCAGGTCTACCTGCTGCTGGTGTGAGTAGTTTCATCACTATGCGAGTGAAGAAAGCTACTCATCAGTAAATGTAGACTAAGGCTGCTGCTGATGGAGCTGTTTCTGCTCCTGCCACCCCACCCCTCCCCTCCCCAGCAGTCCTGGCAGTGAAACGTGAGCGCAGAGCAAGCCCCCCCCCCCCCCCCGGTCAGACCGGCAAGAGGATGGACGATGGCGCAGATAAGCAGCAGCCAACTGACTACGTAGGATGTCTCTGTGGTAGTTGGTATGTCTTGGTCCTCTGTCTCGTCTTCCTCATCGCCCTCTAGCTCCTCTAGCTGCTCCTGCTCCTCCTCTCCTGTCAGCAGAGTATAAAAAACATCCATTTCGCTACACATTGCCTGTGCTCCAATGTCTTCATCCACCTCTTCCTCCTCTTACAGTTCAGCCCCCACAGGGCTCATGTAGCCGTTAGATTTAGGCGCCACGTCTCCAGTCCCCTGACCAGACATCGTTGCCACCATCTGGTGACTGACAAATAACATGGGGTACTCAAAGAGCCTGAGCAAACGGCAGGTGTCACACATGAGCTGCCACTGGCTGACATCGAAGTTACACAGGGGAGTACTTCTATTCGCTTTCATCATCAAGAAATTGTTGATGGCCTTTCTCTGTTTGTATAGTCGGTCCAACATATGGAGGGTGGAATTCCAATTGGTGGAAATGTCGCATATCAGCCTATGTTGGGGGATGCCGTTCTGCCGTTGCAACTTAAGGAGGGTGTGCTTTGCGGTGTACGAGTGGCTGAAGTGAATGCAAAGTTTCCAGGGCATTTTAAGGATGTCTTGCAGATGGGTGGAATACTTCAGGAACCGCTTGACAACCAGATTGAACACATGTGCCATGCAGGGTGCATGTCTCAGCCTTCCTTGACGCAGCACCGACACAATGTTCTTCCCGTTATCGGTCAACATGGTTCCGATTTTCAGTTGTCGCGGAGAAAGCCAGGATTAGGTTTCTTGACCCAGGGAAATGAGGTGCAGAACAGCGTGACACCGCTGTGACCTCCACATGTGGTATGCTGGAGGGGCACTGTGACTTCTCCCTGCAGTGGACATGTACTGTTCCTGACCATAGTTACAGCTCCACATGTCAGCACTGCACTTTGGCTGACACTAACAGGCTCAAGGACTGGCTCACCTTCTGTTCTACATGTGAGTGCAGGGCTGGTACTGCTTTTTTGGCAAAGAAATGATGGCTTGGGACTCTCGACCTCGGCCTGGCACAAGCCATCAGTTCAGAACTGATGTTAATGACAGAAAGCTCCCTTCTGCTGAGGTGTTGGAGCCTTGACTGCCTGAAACCCGGTGCGTGCCACTGGGTGATGCAGCTGTTGCTGCAGCAGACTGGACCACCACATTGGAGCCACTGTTCTCCCAGGCCACTGTATGGTGACGCTGCATATGTTGACGCAGGGCAGTAGTGCCAACATTGGCACCCTAGCCATGCTTCACCTACTGCCCACAGATTTGACATATGGCCACGTGCAGAAGTAACCTGCGTATATATTTTTGTTTTTGTAGTGAAATAGGCCATTAAACACTTTTACCGCACATAACGGCAACAGTGAACTGCGTACATATTTTTATTGTAGTACAGAAATACGTCATTAAACACTTTTAACCCCAAATAACTACATAAGTGAACTGAGTATATCTTTTTTCTTGTAGTATTGAAACACATCACTAAACGCTTTCACCACATATAGCTGCAGAAGTGAACTGCATATATATTTTTGTTTTTGTACTGAAATTGGCCACTAAATCCTTTTACTGCAAATAATGGCAACAGTGAACTGTGTCTATATTTTTCTTGTAGTACAATAATACGTCACTAAACACTTTTAACCCCAAATAACTGCAACAGTGAACTGCAAATATATTTTTCTTTTAGTACTGAAATATGCCACTAAACGCTTTTACCACATAGAACTGCAGAAGTGAACTGCTATATATTTTTCTTTTTCCACAGATATAAGCCACTAAAGGCTTTTTAACATAGCAATTGCACCCCAAGAACAAATTGCTGGAATGACAGAGCTGTATAATAGCTATTTGGATCCCCAAATTATCTTTCCCTGCACTTGTAAATCGCTTTTCTAACACTGTCGCTAGCGCCTTCTGACGTCTCTCCCTGCACTAAGATTCCTTCCTATCCTTTCCCAACACTTATAAATAGTTTTTTCAGTTTTTTCTTTCACAATTAGCTTTTTCCAATTGCTGTCCCTAGCGCCTTCTCACCTCTGTCCCTACAACCAGAATGCTGGAAAATGGCAGAATCTAAAATAGCTGCCATATTTATAGGACTGTGACATCAAAGGGCTGGCTGGCTGCTGATTGGCTGCATGCCTGCATGTCAATCTTTGTGATCCCGCCTTCCTAAAGTTCCTTTCCCTATGTCCTCAGTCCTTACATGTGTGTCCACCATTTTAGGAAAAATTGTGATTCGAGGAAATTCGCATTCAGTGCAAATCAAATTCTTCCTGAAACTCAGATTGAATTCTGCTTCATCTGATTCGATTCACTCATCTCTACTCCCGACCTCCCACTGCTGCCTCCCAGATGCCCTAGCGACTTTCTGGTTCTGCCACTGCCTCACAGGCAAGCTGCTACTTTCTTCTCCCGATTTTGATGAAGCCCTTTCGTCACCTGGCTCCCAAGTGCGATCAGCTACATCATCATTGAATACTGTCTGCACATCACTGATGTCCGTCTCAACAGTCTCTGGGTCAGTAGCCTGACCGCGCACAACACTAGCTCCTACGCCACTCGTCATTCCTACTTGCCCGCCTAGTGGTGGAAGCGGCGGATGTCTCCTCCAGATCTTGGCAGGGAAGTAGCTGCTGACTGTCATCTAGTAGCTCGTCCTCGTTGAAAAGTGGAGCCGAGCCAAGCGAATATAATACTTCTCGTGATGAGTGAACTGAAAATGACAGAAGAAGGTTCAGGACTAGTTGGGGCATAGGGCCTGCTCCCGGGCCATGCCAACTAAGCGCCGTGTCAGAGGAACCCACTGATTCTTGGCTGAGGGTGTCTGGGACGAAGTGGATGACCTAGTCAACTCATTCAAGAACCGCTGGGTTGCTGGTCAAGACACCGCGGCTTGATGACACCGGGAGCTCAGGCCTCTCGCTGCGACCTTTTTTGCCATGCCACCTCACTCTGCTGCGACCTCTGCCTGTGCCAGAAACATTTAGCCCTCTGACACTCCACTGTGCAAGGCCTGGCACTTCTCTGTCTGACATACTGTTAGATCAAATAATCAAATGTTAGATCTAATATTTATTCTTTCTCCACTAATACACGGCAAACAAAGCTTTAGAATATATCACAGCACCGCAGAACGACAATTAGGCCCTAATTTTCTCTACTTTTACACTACACAAAAGGCTTTTTAACAGATAGGTGCAACAATGAATGGTGGATATATTTTTATTTTGCCACTAATACACAGCAAACTGGGCTTTTTAATATATCACTGCACCACACAAGGGTAAATATATATATATTTTTTTGCCACTAATACACTGAAAAAAGGGTTTTGCAACATATAAATGCACAGCACAAGGGCAAATAAGACATACTGTAGAAATATTTATTTGTAATAAACCCTGTTAATGGCTGTATCAAACAGCACTTGCATCCCAATAACAAGAACGGTTTGCTAGAAAAACAGAGCTGTATAATGGCAATTTGGAAACCCAGTTAGTGCACCAAGGTGTAATAGGATTGTCCGTATTACCCAGTTTGTAACCTCCCCTACTGAACCCTGTTCTACAGAAATGTTGTGGAATGATTTCTCCCTATCCTTTCCCTGCACTTATAAATCGTTTTTTCACCACAATCCAGTCTTTCCTATGACTGTCCCTAGCACTTGCAGACAAGTTTCTCCCTGCAATTTGTACGCTGGTAAGAATCTATAATGGTGCTGCTATTTATATGGCTGTAACATCACAGGACTAGTAGGCTGCTGATTGGCTGCATGCATGTCAGTATGGGTGATCCTGCCTTCCCAGAGATCATTTCTCTATGTCCTCACATGTGCAGCAGCCATTTTAGGAAAAAATGTGATACATTACCATGAAGCGTGAAGAAATTCTGCTTCGGTGTGAATTAAATTCAGATCGAATTCCACTTGATCAGCTTTGATTCGCTCATCTCTAACCATAACAAGCAACATATAGAATTTTTTTTTGTAGGAGCTAAATGGTTTGTCTAGCAAGAACCCACGTGTAGAGGAAAAGTAGCATTGAGGACACATTTTTCACGTTAATGACCAGGCCATTTTTTGCAAATCTGACATGTGTCACTTTATGTGGTTATAGAGGGAAGGGGTATTATGCATATATATGTATAAATGTCTTCTAATATATACATATATGTATTTGCCCTGTTTGGCCAGTAGGGGCATGTGTATGAGCTATATACCCCAGGATGTATATATATATATATATATATATATATATATAAATGTGTGTATCCCCCCTTATTTCACACATATCTGTATATATGTATATGGGCTATATGCCCAGGCGGTATATTGTCCCCAGGTTATATATAGGAATGTATGTATGCCCCTGATAGTGCATACATCCATATATATAGAAATATAGGACCAGTATATGGATATAAATGTGAGCTTATAGCTGCCCATTTATGCCCTGGTTTATATTGAGTAAATATATATATATATATATATATATATAAGAAAAATGGCGGCACTTGACAAAAGTACTTAGGCGGGTGCAATGTTCAATGGGGACTGACCATAAGCCCCAAGCTAATAATATAGAAAAACGAACTGCACTCCAAAAAATAAATCAAAAGGAGTTCATTTATTAACCCGTGCGGTGTAACGTTTCGGCTCTCAGAGAGCCGAAACGTTGCACCGCACGGGTTAATAAATGAACTCCTTTTGATTTATTTTTTGAAGTGCAGTTCGTTTTTCTATATTATATATATATATATTGTAAGAGGGTGCAAGGTATCATAGTCGATGGCAGGTACGTGTCACCGAGGTTCCTGGCCTCGGTGAGGTGAGAGCCGGGTTTTATGTGTCTGCAGCAGCTAGTGCTGTTTGACTTTGTTACCTAGTTTGGCTGCAAAGCTAATCCGGGCCGGCTCTTACTGGGAGTAGGCAAAGAGCTGGGTGGGTGCCTACTCCCCACGGTCCAGGCCGGACTTTATCCGGGCCTTTAAAAAGGCAGCCTCCTTAGCAGCTGGGTGGTGATTGTCCTGGAGCTGCAAACAGGGCTGTGGAGTTCTCTGACTTAGAGGAAAGAGCTCAGCAAGGAGGTGTTGTTGTTCCTGGCACCCTGAAGGTGGATTCTCCTGCGGCTGGGCCGACAGCCTGATGCGAACCTGCACCTAAACCTCCCAGGTGACTGAACCTGTGCTCCTGTTTTGTTTTGCCTCCTTATTTCTGATGTGCATGAATTACCACCAAGAGACTGTTTGTCGTTTATTTTTGTGTCAATGTGAATAAAACACTGTTTATTGCACATTCTGGACTCCTTGTTTTGCCTCGGTACTGCACCTGCACCGCTATCTACCAGAGCGACTCCCCACATTTGGTGTCGGATGCGGGCATGCGTAGTGAGGCTGGCGTGAACGCCGAAGTTTTTTTGCTAAAGTGCATGGAATTTATTAAGCCAGCAAAGTTGCAAGCAGGAATTTCTGGCAACATGGAGGCTGCTGTGAAGGCTCTCATAGAGGCTAACGTGCAGCAGCGGGAGACCAACCAGCTACTGCTACAACATGTGATGGCGTTACAGGCGGCAGGAGCGTCCCACCACGTCCATGATGCCCGAAAGCGGTCCGTGCGGCGATCCCAAAATGACCCCCGCAGACGACGTTGAGACATACCTGGCGGTCTTTGAGAAGGTCGCCGTGAGGGAAAAGTTACCCCGTGACCAGTGGGCCGAGGTGGTTGCTCCGCTCCTGGCATCCGGACCCCAGCAAGTTTTTTTGATTTAGCAGATGACCAGGCTGCTGACTATCCTACCGTGAAAGGAGAGATCCTAGCCAGACTGGGGGTGAACGTGCTGGTCCGCGCCCAAAGAGTCCACCAGTGGGACTTTAAAACGACTGATCCCGCTAGGCCGCAGTACTACGACCTGCTGCACAGGCTGCAAAAGTGGCTGCAGCCCGAGCTACTAAGTTCCACTGCCATGCTGGATCGACTGTTGGCGGACATCTTTTGGAGGGCCCTGCCTTATCCCCTCCAGCACTGGATCGGCCAGGTATCGCCCACCAATGCCCTGGAGATGGTCGACCTGGTGGAGCGTTACGAGGCCACCAGAAACCTGCAGGGGAGTCTTGCTGGGAAGGGGTCAGTCAAACCCCGGAGGCCTCTGCCCCAGTTCCGACGTCCGGCGACAGAGCGGCCTGCACGGAATATACCCCCTTCGAGTCCGCCTCCCGTGGTATGCTGGAGGTGTCAGGAGCCAGGCCACATCAGGGCCGACTGTCGGCATCGGGATGAGCCGATGGAGGTGAACTACGGGGGTCGCCACTCCTTGTACGCCCGGAGACTGTGTGCGACCGGCACCCCCGAGACAATAGACAATCGTCATCTGTGCCAGGTGCAAGTCGGGGATAACCTGGCAGTGGCGCTGTTGGACTCAGGGAGCCTGGTAACCCTGATAAGTGCTGCCCTGGTACAGCCCACCCAGTATACGGGCCGGAAAGTGGGTGTGGTGTGCATTCACGGAGACTTAAAGGACTATCCCACTGCTGTAATGTCTCTGTCCACGGCGGCCGGCACCTGGACTTGTGAAGTGGCGATCTCCACAAAGCAACCCTATGAACTGATAATTGGGAGAGACTTCCCTGGTTTTCCATCACTGTGGCCTGAGGTGAAAGTGTCTAATAGCCCTGAGACAGGGGTAACCCTAGCAGAGTGGCCTGATACCACTGGAAGGCCAGAACCCTGGGAGCCCAAGTCTGAAGAGCCAGCGGTAGGGGTGACCACTGCTGCAGCGGTAGTGGGGGAGACAACCCCACTGAGTGTAATGGTGGGAGACACGGAGGACTTGCCACCGGGACCTGAGTTGGCAGACCTCAATGTCTCCGGGAAAATTTTGGGACCGCACAACACCGGGACCAAACCCTAACCAGGGCCTGGGAGAATGTGCTGGAAATTGATGGTAAACCCCAGAAACCAGGGGCTGAATTAATGTTCCCACGATTTATTGTTCTGCAGGATATGTTGTATCGGGTGAACCAAATCCGAGGTGAACCTGTTGAACAGTTGGTGGTGCCCACAGCGTATCGCAAGCTTGTCATGGAGCTTGCCCACCAACATGTTCTTGGGGGACACCTGGGGTGGCAGAAAACCCAGGACCGCATTCTGCAGTGGTTTTATTGGCCCAGTGTGTTCAAGGAGGTAGAAAATTATTGTAAGTCCTGTCCAACCTGTCAGATAACAAGCCCCCAGCCTCATTTCCGTAGTCCTCTGGTACCTCTGCCAATTATTGAAGTACCGTTTGAGCGAATCGCTATGGATTTAATTGGGCCTGTACCAAAGTCTGCCAGGGGCCACCAACACATTCTGGTAGTTCTCGACTATGCCACTCGGTATCCGGAGGCGGTGCCTCTGCGACATACCTCAGCTAAGCTCATTGCCAAGGAGTTATTGGAAATGTTTTCCCGTGTGGGCCTGCCAAAAGAGGTTCTGACAGACCAAGGGACCCCTTTATGTCCAAAGTAATGAGGGAACTGTGTAAATTGTTGCGTATAAAGCAGTTACGGACGTCCGCTTACCATCCGCAAACAGACGGTCTTGTGGAGAGGTTTAACCAAACTCTAAAAATATGTTAAAGAGGGTGGTGTCTAGAGATGGGAAGGACTGGGATCTGCTTCTGCCCTATCTCATGTTCGCAGTGCGAGAGGTGCCCCAGGCCTCTACTGGGTTCTCGCCCTTCGAACTGCTTTATGGCAGACACCCTCGGGGCCTGTTGGATATCGCCAAGGAAGCATGGGAACAACAGCCTGTCCCCCACAAAAGTGTCATTGAGTATGTCGCCCAGATGCAGGAACGGATGGAAAGGGTGTTGCCCTTGGTCCGGGAGCATATGGAGGCAGCACAACAAGCCCAGAGTAGGGTGTACAATTGTCAGGCTCGGGTACGGGACTTCAATCCGGGAGATCGGGTTTTGGTTCTGGTACCCACCCTTGACAGCAAATTCCTAGCTAGGTGGCAGGGCCCCTATGAGGTGATCGAGAAGGTAGGGGAAGTAAATTACAAAGTACACCAGCCAGGCGGCGCAAGCCGGAGCAGGTGTACCACGTGAATTTACTTAAGCCGTGGAGAGATAGGGACACGGCCGACGACCACAGCCCCGGCCAGGGCTTCTAGGTGAAAAGGGTCCAGCCCCACAGTTCGAGGCCTGTGAAGCCGTAACCACGGTAAAAATTGCAGACAGCCTGTCTTCCAAACAAGTTCAGGAAGTCAGGGAGTTCATCAGTCGGAACACGGATGTGTTCTCGGACCTCCCTGGCCGCACGCCTCTCATCCGACATGACATCGTCACTGAGCCTCAGGCCAAGGTCCGGTTAAAACCATACCGGGTACCCGAGGCTCGGCGGCGGGCCATCGCGGAGGAAGTGCAGTTAATGTTGAAGCTCGATGTCATTGAGGAGTCGAAAAGTGAGTGGGCCAGCCCCATAGTCCTAATACCCAAGCCGGATGGGACGTTGCGGTTCTGCAACGACTTTCGCTAGTTAAATGAAGTATCCAAGTTTGACGCGTATCCCATGCCCCGAGTAGAGGAGCTTGTTGAAAATTTAGGACAAGCCCGTTATTTTTCTGTGCTGGACCTCACTAAAGGGTACTGGCAGGTACCCTTAACGGAGTCGGCTAAGGAAAAAACTGCGTTTGTTACCCCACAGGGCCTGTATCACTACAAGGTGTTACCCTTTGGCCTGCATGGCGCCCCCGCCACCTTCCAAAGGTTAATGGACATAGTGCTGCGACCACATCGTCGGTACGCCTCGGCCTACTTAGATGATGTAGTCATCCACAGCACCGACTGGGAAAGCCATTTACCCAAGGTGCAGGCGGTAGTGGATTTCCTGAGGAAAGCTGGACTAACCGCCAATCCAAAAAAGTGTGCGATTGGGTTGGAAGAGACCAAATATCTGGGATATGTAATCGGGCGGGGAGTCATCAAACCTCAGGTAGCTAAGGTAGAGGCCGTTCGTAACTGGCCCCGACCGGTCACCACCAGGCAGGTAAAGTCGTTCCTGGGGATTGTAGGATACTACATGAGGTTTGTGCCCCACTTTGCCACAATAGCAGCGCCATTGACAGATCTGTTGAAGGGGCGAAAGTCTGGGAGGGTTAGCTGGAGTGAGAAGGCGGAGGAGGCTTTCTCCGCGTTGAAGTCGGCCCTGTGTGGGTCCCCGGTTTTGGTGACACCCGACTTCAACAAGGAGTTCGTCGTACAGACCGACGCCTCGGAGGTAGGCCTCGGTGCTGTACTGTCTCAGGAGGTCAACGGGGAAGAACATCCCGTTGTCTTCCTGAGCCGTAAGCTCAGTCCCGCCGAGTCCAGGTATAGTATAGTGGAGAGGGAGTGCCTGGCTATCAAGTGGGCACTCGAATCTCTCCGCTACTACCTGTTAGGGAGGAGGTTCCGTCTGGTGACCGACCATTCCCTCTCAAGTGGATGAGTCAGGCCAAGGAGAGGAATGCTCGGGTCACCAGGTGGTTCCTATCCCTGCAAAATTTCAAATTCTCCGTGGAACACAGGGCAGGCCGCTTGCAGGGTAACGCAGATGCCCTGTCCTGCGTCCACTGCCTCACGTGTGTTCACCCCTCAGGGTTGAACAAAGGGGGTGTAAGAGGGTGCAAGGTATCATAGTCGATGGCAGGTACGTGTCACCGAGGTTCCTGGCCTCGGTGAGGTGAGAGCCGGGTTTTATGTGTCTGCAGCAGCTAGTGCTGTTTGACTTTGTTACCTAGTTTGGCTGCAAAGCTAATCCGGGCCGGCTCTTACTGGGAGTAGGCAAAGAGCTGGGTGGGTGCCTACTCCCCACGGTCCAGGCCGGACTTTATCCGGGCCTTTAAAAGGCAGCCTCCTTAGCAGCTGGGTGGTGATTGTCCTGGAGCTGCAAACAGGGCTGTGGAGTTCTCTGACTTAGAGGAAAGAGCTCAGCAAGGAGGTGTTGTTGTTCCTGGCACCCTGAAGGTGGATTCTCCTGCGGCTGGGCCGACAGCCTGGTGCGAACCTGCACCTAAACCTCCCAGGTGACTGAACCTGTGCTCCTGTTTTGTTTTGCCTCCTTATTTCTGATGTGCATGAATTACCACCAAGAGACTGTTTGTCGTTTATTTTTGTGTCAGTGTGAATAAAACACTGTTTACTGCACATTCTGGACTCCTTGTTTTGCCTCGGTACTGCACCTGCACCGCTATCTACCAGAGCGACTCCCCACAATATATATATATATATATATATATATATGTGTGTGCCCCAAGCATCTATACACATACATGTGCTCAAATGTGGCCAAAGTATGTCCCCCCAGCGTGGGTGCCCCCCCCCCCCAAGCAGCTGGACAATTATGTCCAGCATATCTCACTTCAAAGGACAGAGGATCAATAAGATGTTTTGCCCTTTGATAGTTTTACACTACAAAGGTGGGGGAACAAATCGCTTCCCCGCCCCTGTAGGTCACATACCTCTGTTTCTGTAATTACAGCACCAGGAGGTTTTCGGGTGATTCACAGGCGGCAGATTCAAATCTTCCCCCGCCTGGGAGCGCGCTAGGATGCGCGGGTTGGTACGGTGATATCATATCACCGTGCCAGCCCACGTTGAAGACGGGAGCGAGCACCACGGGGTTTAAATACCCCAGCGGCACTGCTCTCTGTGATTCTTCTTTCCCCTACCAGCCGGAGAGCGCAGCCGGCGCTCCAGACTGGCTCCCCGCACACCCAGCAAGAAAGAGAGCGCAGGCTGCGATGTGCTGTGCTCTGAAGAAGCTATCTCCCAGACCCATTGACCGGCTAGAAGAGCGCAGGCAGCACTCGCAGGCTGTGCTGCACCAGCAGAGAGGAGATCAGATCAGTCTTTCCCCCTTCCGGGAGAGGCAGAAGCAGAGCGCATCCTGATCTCAGATGCCCAGACCAGAGGAGTTGAATCTAGAGCAGCCACAGGCCTGGATTGGCTGAGTACCCCTGCTCCCTGCAATTTAACCCTTCCCTGCTCAGCCTCCTAGACACCCTGCCCTGTAACCACTGCAGTGCTTGCCCCTGCTGCCCTGGTTACTCTCCCCTGAAACCTGCACTTCCCAGCTACAGACAAGAGGGAAGTACAGAAAAGCAGTAGAACAGAGCAGCCAGAGGGACAGAGCAAGGGGAAGTGGAGCCTTGCAGCGTGTGGCTAAGTACCTGCCTCCTATCCCTTGCCTTAACCCCTGCTGTGCCTTGCTCCCCTGCCCTGTCCCTGCAGAACTCCATCCCGGTCCCAGGAGCAGGTTAACACTTTCACTGCTGCCCTGAACCCCAGCAGCAGCCCCTGATCCCAGTGTTAACCCCCTCAGTGCCCTGCAGCCCTAGCCTGTCTAATCCCCACTGATGGGGAGCCCATTAACCCCCTCAATGCCCTGAACCCCTGATGTGCACTGCAGCCCTTGAACCCCTGTAATTCCCCGTACCCCTGCAGCTGGCTAAGTCTGCAGTGCCAATGAAATTTTATTTTTTTGGGACGTTAGAAGGCTTAGAAGTTTAGAAGCAAATCTTAAAATTGTTAAGAAAATTTCCAAAACCCACTTTTTTAAGGACCAGTTCTGATATGAATTGACTTTATGGGGCTTACATAGTAGAAACCATCCATAAATGACCCCATTTTTGAAACTAAACCCTTCAAGTTATTCAAAACTGATTTTACAAACTTTGTTAATACTTTAAGAGTTCCACAAGAATTAAAGGAAAATGTAGATGAAATTTCAGAATTTCACTTTTTTGGCAGATTTTCCATTTTAATCCATTTTTTCCCGCTTATAAAGCAAGGGTAAACAACCCAAAAAAACTCAACATTTATTAGCCTGATTCTGTAGTTTACATAAACACCTCATATATGGTCGGAAACTGCTGTACGGGCACACGGCAGGGTGCAGAAGGCAAGGAACTCCATGTGGTTTTTGTAAGGCAGATTTTGCTTCGATAATTTTAAGTTGCCATGTCATACTTGAAGACCTCCTGATGCACCCCTAGAGTAGAAACTCCAAAAAAAGACACCCTATTTTGGAAAATACACCCCTCAAAGTATTCAAAACTGATTTTACTAAATTTGGTAGCCCTTTAGGTGTTCCACAAAAATAAAAGGAAAATGTACAGGGAGTTCAGAATTATTAGGCAAATGAGTATTTTGACCACATCATCCTCTTTATGCATGTCTTACTCCAAGCTGTATAGGCTCGAAAGCCTACTACCAATTAAGCATATTAGGTGATGTGCATCTCTGTAATAAGAAGGGGTGTGGTCTAATGAGATCAACACCCTATATCAGGTGTGCATAATTATTAGGCAACTTCCTTTCCTTTGGCAAAATGGGTCAAAAGAAGGACTTGACAGGCTCAGAAAAGTCAAAAATAGTGAGATATCTTGCAGAGGGATGCAGCACTCTTAAAATTGTAAAGCTTCTGATGCGTAATCATCGAACAATCAAGCGTTTCATTCAAAATAGTCAACAGGGTCGCAAGAAGCGTGTGGAAAAACCAAGGCGCAAAATAACTGCCCATGAACTGAGAAAAGTCAAGCGTGCAGCTGCCAAGATGCCACTTGCCACCAGTTTGGCCATATTTCAGAGCTGCAACATCACTGGAGTGCCCAAAAGCACAAGGTGTGCAATACTCAGAGACATGGCCAAGGTAAGAAAGGCTGAAAGACGACCACCACTGAACAAGACACACAAGCTGAAACGTCAAGACTGGGCCAAGAAATATCTCAAGACTGATTTTTCTAAGGTTTTATGGACTGATGAAATGAGAGTGAGTCTTGATGGGCCAGATGGATGGGCCCGTGGCTGGATTGGTAAAGGGCAGAGAGCTCCAGTCCGACTCAGACGCCAGCAAGGTGGAGGTGGAGTACTGGTTTGGGCTGGTATCATCAAAGATGAGCTTGTGGGGCCTTTTCGGGCTGAGGATGGAGTCAAGCTCAACTCCCAGTCCTACTGCCAGTTTCTGGAAGACACCTTCTTCAAGTAGTGGTACAGGAAGAAGTCTGCAACCTTCAAGAAAAACATGATTTTCATGCAGGACAATGCTCCATCACACGCGTCCAAGTACTCCACAGCGTGGCTGGCAAGAAAGGGTATAAATGAAGAAAATCTAATGACATGGCCTCCTTGTTCACCTGACCTGAACCCCATTGAGAACATGTGGTCCATCATCAAATGTGAGATTTACAAGGAGGGAAAACAGTAAACCTCTCTGAACAGTGTCTGGGAGGCTATGGTTGCTGCTGCACGCAATGCTGATGGTGAACAGATCAAAACACTGACAGAATCCATGGATGGCAGGCTTTTGAGTGTCCTTGCAAAGAAAGGTGGCTATATTGGTCACTGATTTGTTTTTGTTTTGTTTTTGAATGTCAGAAATGTATATTTGTGAATGTTGAGATGTTATATTGGTTTCACTGGTAAAAATAAATAATTGAAATGGGTATATATTTGTTTTTTGTTAAGTTGCCTAATAATTATGCACAGTAATAGTCACCTGCACACACAGATATCCCCCTAAAATAAAACTAAAAACAAACTAAAAACTACTTCCAAAAATATTCAGCTTTGATATTAATGAGTTTTTTGGGTTCATTGAGAACATGGTTGTTGTTTAATAATAAAATTAATCCTCAAAAATACAACTTGCCTAATAATTCTGCACTCCCTGTATATGAAATTTCAGAATTTCACTTTTTTGGCAGATTTTCTATTTTAATCCATCTTTTCCAGTAACAAAGCAAGGGTTACAGAAACACCCCATATGTGGTAGTAAACCGCTGTATGAGCACACGGCAGGGCGCAGGAGGAAATGAACGACATATGGTTTTGGAGGGCAGATTTCACTGGGATATATTTAAGTTGCCATGTCACATTTGAAGACCCCCTGATGCACCCCTAGAGTAGAAACTCCAAAAAAAGACAATATTTTGGAAACGATGGCATAAGGTTGCAGTTTTGTTGGTATTATTTTAGGGTACATATAATTTTTGGTTGCTCTATTTTACACTTTTTGTAAGGTAAGGTAACAAAAAATTGCTGTTTTGGCAGAGCTTTAATTTTTTGTTATTTACAATGTTCATCTGACAGGTTAGATCAATGAATATCCAAAAAGAGAAAAGCAGGGCAGCACCGCACTAAGTCCTCCAATGTTCAAGTCCTGAGCAGCAGTGGGCAAATAGCAGTGTGGTGGTGCTCAGCCTATGCAAGATCCATGGTCAAAAATCGGCAGAAGAAAGAGAAAGAAAGAGGCGGCACTCACCACTGCGTAATCTTCATTTATTGCATTTGCAGAAAAGCAGATTGCATGTGGGGCATACGCGGACGCCTTCCACACAGGGCGCACCATGTAGCAACGGCCGTTTCACGCGGTCTTGCGCTTCTTCCGGCTACAATGAATGACGCCTGTAAGAAGACACCATGCGCTGAGTTGCTAAGCAACGAAGACGCCGGCTCACGTGCAGTACAAGCATATATAATATAATGGAGCGCTCATCCACGCACAAACATACCAAGTAAAAGAAAACCCTCATGGCAAAATAATGACATTACCCTAAGGCTCATTGGAGGTACATCATAATCCCCGGTAACCTACCAGGGGTACTAGTTATAAACCTAAATCCTATGAACTCAGATGAAAACACTGAGATCATTCCGCTCATTGAGCCCCAGGGCCCCGTCGCATCAGTGCGAATGATCCAGCGTGCTTCTTGCTGGAGGAGAAAATGGTGTCTATCTCCACCTCGGGATAGAGTCAAGATGACCTCTAACCCTCCGAAACTAAGACATTTTACATCACCGGAAGAAGTGTGGTTGTCCAGCTCACCTGCACATGAATGTCCTTCTCCCAGGGTGCACGGATGGATCCAGGAGATCCTTGGAAGTAGCAGAAAAAGAAAGATTCCAGCACTCCAGTAAATTCAGTTTAAAAGCCTCATCACCGCCATGATCCGTTCGCACATGCTAAACGAGCCTGGGGCATCCTTTCCCAGAGCGTACTGAATTTAAATGTTTCCTGAATCGCTCAAAGAGAGGTCTAATCGTTTTCCCAATGTAGAATGCGCCACAGATACAGAGAACAACATATACCACAAACTGTGTCCTGCAATTGATGAACTGTGTCACTCTGTGGCGCACTCCATATATGGAAAAGATTTTTTCCGACAATTATACTGGCAAAAGGAACAATTTCCACATGAAAAATTGCCAATTGGTCTGCGGCTGGTCAGCCAACGGCTGCCCGTGTCGGCCTCTTTAAATACACTACTCACTAATTTGTCTTTAATGGTACATTTGGTGAATGACCGTTCCCAAACCTGATTCTGTCCTAAGTAGGTCCCAATTATTTATGATCGTATGCTTAATATGGTTAGCTAATGGGCTGAATATGAAAACAAAGACAAATCTATCGCTGGCTTCGCCCATCTGTTCCTTAGCGCTTGTTCCACGTAGGAGATCAGTGAGTGTTCTAGACCGAGCTCTCATGCAAGCCCTGTCTACCACTTTGCGGGGGTAACCCCTTTGTAGGAGTCGGGATCTCAAATCACAGCATCAGTGTTATTAATGCGCCTTAGGCGTATAAATTGGCCATACGAAATTGCCTCCTTCACACTGTGTGGATGGAAACTATCATGGTACAGAAGGGAATTGGACGCTGTGGGCTTGCGAAAGGTTTCCGTGATGATGGCCCCATTAACTATGGAGATCCGCACATCAAGGAATTCAAGGGAAGTTCCACCAAAATTCAAGGTGAATAGCATATTCATATCATTGACGGAGTTTAGATAAGCCACAAATTCCAAACACTGTGCCCGCGTTCCCTTCCACACCATAAAGACATCATCCACATATCGGACAAACCTGTGTATCAAATGAAGAAAAGGGTTAGTAATAGTCAGGACATACCTATCTTCAATCTTGCTATGATAGATATTTGCAAAGGTACATGCCATGGGCGTACCCATGACTGTGCCATGCAATTGTTTATACCAGGTGTGGCCAAACTTAAAGGTGTTGTTCATTAAAACAAAATTCAGTGCCTCTTCTATAAACTCGTGGTATACCTCACTTTTGCCAGTGTTGCAGGACACCTCAAGAACCGCTGCCACACGCGGACCATGCGGTATCCGGGTGTAGAGGCTCTCTACATCTAGTGAAACAAGGCTCCAACCTTCCTGCCACTGGATATCCTCCAGGGCAACAAGGAAGTCCTTAGTGTCTCGTAGGTATGTGGGGGACTTACGCAAAACAGGCCGCAACAGCCAATCCAGGTACTTGGACAAGGGCTCGGTCACCGACCCGATCCACGCCACAATAGGGCGTCCAGGGGGTCGGGTGACTTGTGCACCTTAGGCAACAAATACCA
This sequence comes from Bufotes viridis, assembly GCA_033119425.1. Taxonomy (NCBI): domain Eukaryota; kingdom Metazoa; phylum Chordata; class Amphibia; order Anura; family Bufonidae; genus Bufotes; species Bufotes viridis. The sequence continues at coordinate 54,787,871 of CM065597.1, read as the reverse complement.
GGACGGCTTACGGGGGCAGGTAGGGACCAATTTATCAAGCACACTGTTCGCCAAAAAACCTGTATCAACAAATCTCTCTAATAAACAAATAAGTGACTTTCGCAAAGCCTCAGTGGGGTCACCGGTTAACCTCTCATAAGTACCAACATAAGACAACTGTCTCATTGCTTCAGCATAATAATACTCTAATGGCATCACTACTACATTGCCCCCCTTGTCCGCCGACTTGACCATGACATCCGTACGTTTTTGTTGCCAACTTAATGCCCTCTGTTCATCTTCAGTAATATTGGCAAAAAACCTGGGATACAGAAGGGCTCGCATATCACGTAACACTCTCTTATAAAAGATGTCGATGCCACTGCCGGCGGGCATAGGGGGGCAAAACGCAGATTTAATCCCTCCGGTGAACACACTGTGGCCTTCTTCAGATTCTTCTAGTACAGGAATGTCAGTTAAGAGACTCAGGCATTCACGTTCCAATTCATCAAATTTCCCTTCCTCAAAGATGCCCAAGTGGTCCAGAGACACTGGAATCTCTCCTTCTCTGGTCATCGGGACCCTGGGTGGAGCTTCAGCGAAGGATTTGCGCAAAAATAATTTGCGCATCGCTTTGTTCAGATCTATTTCAAAAGACACTCTGTCGAACTGTTCAACGAGACTGTATCCCAGTCCTTGATTGAGGACTGAGACACAGGCTGGCGACAGCTCGACATCAGTCAGATTCAGAACTAGATTAGGGGCATTTTCAGAATCTATCAATGTCTCCAGGAGACTTGTTTGTGGCTCTGAGTCGATCTTCTGACTCTGCCGCCTCCTCCGTCTCCCCCCTTGTCTAATGCGGGGTTTAAAGGGGTCTTGTGCTGATTTTGGTCGCCGTATCTGTGGCGCATTCTACATTGGGAAAGCAATTAGACCTCTCTTTGAGCGATTCAGGGAACATTTGAATTCAGTACGCTCTGGGAAAGGATGCCCCAGGCTCATCGAGCATGTGTGAACGGATCATGGCGGTGATGTAAAATGTCTTAGTTTCGGAGGGTTTGAGGTCATCTCCCCTCTATCCCGAGGTGGAGATAGACACCGTTTTCTCCTCCAGCAAGAAGCACGCTGGATCATTCGTACTGATGCGACGGGGGCCCTGGGGCTCAATGAGCGGAATGATCTCAGTGTTTTCACCTGAGTTCATAGGATTTAGGTTTTTTAACTAGTACCCCTGGTAGGTTACCGGGGATTATGATGTACCTCCAATCAGCTTTAGGGTAATGTCATTATTTTGCCATTAGTGTTTTCTTTTACTTGGTATGTTTGTGCGTGGATAAGCGCATTATTATATTATATATGCTTGTACTGAGCGTGAGCCAGCGTCTTTGTTGCTAAGCAACTCAGCGCATGGTGTCTTCTTAAGGTGCGCATTGTACAGGCGTCATTGATTGTAGCCGGAAGAAGCGCAAGACCGTGCGAAACGGCGGTTGCTACGTTCCTCGTGTAGAAGGCATCCGCGTATGCCCCACATGGAATCTGCTTTTCTGCACCTGCACAAAATGAAGATTACGCAGTGGTGAGTGCCGCCTCCTTCTTTCTCTTTCTTCTGACGGTTTTTGACAGGTTAGATCATGTTGTATTTTGATAGAGCAGGTTGTTACGGACGCGACAATACCAAATTTGACTACTACTAAGAATATTTTTAAGTGTCTCCATATTTCGAAAGTCATAGTTTTTAATTTTGATTGGTACTATTTTAGGGTGCATATGACTTTTTGATCGCCTAGTATTACACTTTTTGTGAAGTAAGGTGACAAAAAATGACCTTTTTTAAAGCGTTTTTTTTTTACGGTGTATATCTGAGGGGTTAGATCATATGATATTTTTATACAACAGGTTCTTATGGACGTTTCAATACCGAATATGTAAACTTTTTTATTTATTTAAGTTTTATACAATAACAGCATTTTTTAAACAAAAAATGTTTAGTGTCTCCATATTCTGAGAGCCATTTTTTTTTTTTTTGGGACTAGGTAGGGTCTTATTTTTTGTGAGATGAGATGACGGTTTAATTGGTAAGATTTTGGGGTGCATATGACTTTTTGATCGCTTGGTATTACACTTTTCGTGACTAAAATGGCTTTTTTCATCGTTTTAAATTTTTTTTTTTTTAAGGCTGTTCACCTGAGGGGTTAGTTTATGTGATATTTTTATACAGCAGGTTCTTATGGACGTGGGGATTCCTAATATGTATACTGTTTATTTATTTGAGTTTTACACACTAAGCATTTTGTAGCAAAAAAAAATCAGGTTTTAGTGTCTCCATATTCTGAGAGCCATAGTTCTTTTAATTTTTTGCAGGATGAGATGCTGGTTTGAGTGTTATGATTTTGGTATATTGTATATACTTTTTATATTTGTCACACTGTGGGACTTCACCTTTTCAGGGTTTTATCCCTTTTTCAATGATCCCTGTTGAATTGAACTGTCAGCGTCTCACATAGCAAGGCATTGACAATTGCCTAGGAGACCCAGTCCTCAGGCTGGATCTCCTGGGCTTCGGTAGCTGGCAGGCCCCAATGTCTGTGTAAGGCATTTGTGCTGCTATGGCAACCATCGGCCAACTGTCAGAGCAGCACGGGGGGCCGATGGAATCAGAGGAAGCCCCCTCCCTCTGTAAACCCCACACGTGCTGGGGTCAGCACTGACCGCGGCATGTGAAAGGGTTAATCTGCCGGCATCACCGCATACAGCGATGCCGGTGGATGCAGCAGGGGCCCGGCTATCAGTAACAGCCAGGCACGCGCTGCAGATCCGTCAGGTGCAGCTCCTGCACCCGCCCGATCACGTCACGTACATGTATGCGGGAATGCAGTCAGGCACCACATTCCCCGACGTACATGTACGTGATAATGTGGGAAGGGGTTAAACCAAGTTTCATATGTTTAACATATTTTTTAAATAATTTTTGATAATGTTATCTATATTTAAACAAAAAATATTCGCACTAGGCCTAATAATAAACTCCACTTCTTGGTCTGTACTACAGTTACCTGCTTATCTGTCATTCTAATCCTGCCTGTGTATAGGTAAGACAGGATCCACCATTTACAGCAGGCAATTTTTTGTGGAAGCTTATCTATTCTTCCCTTGTACAATGAAAGAGCATGCCTAGAAAACTCAGTCATAGAAGTCAATGATGTTGTCCATTGTGTCTATGGCCCAGGGGGCTGCTGTAAAACTATTTTCATAATGCTTTCTATATTCTGTTTAAAACAGATCAGGAAAGATGCCCGCCCCAAAATCATGTTCAGGAAATAGAATAAAGTAATCTGCAATCAGAAAATAAAAACAGATTAGAAATAAAAGATATGTGCTGGTTTTAACCATTTTTGGTGACACATTTCCTTTAAAATCGTTGTACCGATGTTGCTGTGTTCAGGAACCTATTCTATGACACAAAATCAAGAATTGCAACGGTTTGTTTTACATAAAAACAGATATTTTAAAAATATGTTTATGGAGTATTTCTGCCCCAAAAAGAGCTTAGGTCGTAGGAAGGCAAGCCTAGACATTAAACATGGAATGTATTTTATAGCATACAATATATCATATTAATTACGCGAGAAGGTGCCTTGTTTTTTTTCTTGTTTTTTTGCAAATTTCATAAACCACTATAAAAGATCATCCTAAATGCAAAAACATGTTTTATGAATAAGACATGGAAATATGTTTTCTAGGTACTTTTATGTATTTATAATAAGACTTCCTAGAGCACCAGCTGAGATTTTAATAGATAATGCTAAATACAATTACTCTTTTTTTTTATTGCAATGCAGTGGACAGATGTCAGATATGGCATCAATAAAGAGTGAAATTGGTTTTACAGTCCTCATTAAGCACCCAGTCAATACTATAATGAAAATGTGATTAGAGTCCCACAATAAGCAGAGCTGTGCACTTGTCCATTCGTGTTTTGCTAGCCTTTGTGCAAATTGGTTTTGGCATTTGCAAGTTGACAACCGGTTTAAAAAGATCAAAGTGGAGAAATTAAAAAAAGAATTTATAACTTGCAAATATCAATCAGAGTAGCTTCCAGAGTGCTTTTGAAAATATTTGGATGTCCAAACTGTAAGTGAAAAAAATGCATCTCATGGTTGGGGTAATCAAAGGTCTATGTCTCCTGTGCATACCCTATTTTTGTTTTAATATTATATATACTATTTATCCTATATAACCAATGACTGACAAGTACATATATTGTGAAGGACCACAGAATTTCCAAAACATTGTGATCCAGGAATGACCAGGAGTCACCTTGGTCTGGACTGCTACTAAATCCAGGCAAAGGTACAGGTATAATTAGCAAAGTAGTACAGACATGATGCAAATGTGGCACACTGACACTGAATGGATGGGCCTACTGTGGTTACTTAAAGTTACTCTTGATCTGGATAATGTCACCATAACTGGTCACATGATTATAAACCACATTCTTGATTAGGTGTATGATAAGTTTTCTGATTTGATGTAAAACAATAATATTCTACTTTAGCCACCCACTTTAGTCTACCCCAAAATATTTTCTTCCTTTCCTTTTTGCAGGATATATGGTGCCTTCTTATTATTTAAAGGCTATAGACACCTTTGTGCATGAAAATTCAATAAACATGTATGTTACTAAACTGCTCTAGAAAAAAATATTTGCATGTATCCGTTTTTTTGCATTAAGCTACCCTTTCTATGCACACAGCAACTCTTATACCTGTTTTTGACCACTTCTACACCCTCATTTCTGGCTCTGTGGGAGTTCCCTTCAGCTCTGCTCTCCCCTCATGCTGCAGTCTCTGGATTTGCTTAAGCCACCTACTCACTGTTAGACAGCCCTGGTCACTTGCAGGTTTATGTAAAACCCATTCTCATGGAGACCTACCCAGCACCAGGCAAGTGAGGTTTGATAAATCTCCCCCATTATAGCTCAGATTTTGTAAGTGTGATTTGCCTTTATTATAAAGTAATCTATTAGTAACAGTAGGACAGAGAACTGGTGACACTAAGCATCTACATTAGTTACCAGCATGACAGACAAGGCTCCTGCTCAATTTCTCTGTCTGTTCTGTGCTGCTAATATTGCAGAGAGCCATTGTTGGACTCTAATGCCTAGGGCATACCAGTAAAATTCATTTTGGGGGGCCCACTGTAAAACTAAATTCATATACTACCTGCACCCAATACCCAGTTTTTATATGAACATAGGCAATGTACTGTATAGCAACTCAGCCCGCCTATCAATATGTCAATCTACTGTGCCTTTCCTTGTGTAAAGGTGGGGGACTAGGGGCCCACATAGCTCTAGGGCCCATCAGGGCATTCCCCTGTTTCCCTGTGGGCCAGTCCAAGCCTGCATACAGCCTCCTGGTCACCAGCTTTGCTGATAGTGTATTAGGGCAGCCCAGTAACTTCTGCTCCCCTCCCCAGGACTTATCTAAACCCCTCCTCCTATATCAGTTTACAGAAGCACATACCTTCCTCCCTGTACTTGCTATGCTACACAAGCATTGAGCTCTGCCATCAGATAAATAAGTGAAAGTAAAATGTGGGAGTTGGGAGAGCAGTCAGTAAGAGCTGCTGTACAATTGCTCATGCACTGTCTGAGCAGAGGGAAGATCTCCTGTCTGCCGATGCCAGCATAATCATGTTCCAGTGCACAGAGAGGATGTGCCTACTTATTGTAGCGGAAGAGATCTAGCCCCGGGCATGAACACTGATTCCTGGCATATGGGCAATATACAGAAACTAGAAGCACATCCTCTAGATCAGATGGGAGGGGCTGCAAGCACCCCATCTGACATCCAGCCTGACGGATTTCTACAAAAATGAACAGAGTAGCTTGCTGTGCATAGGAAGCACATGCTAGCTGCAGAGTCATTTTAGACATAGTCAGTTGGAGAAATAATTTTCTCCAACTTATAAATGCAATGGGCAAAATAAATACATAAATAAATGAATGTTGGAGATGGTGTCTATAGCCTTTAAGATTAGTGTAGATGTTCATTTTGTAGGTCTTATTGAGTAACAAATGGTCAGAAAAAGAAAAAAAATATGCTTTTCCATTTTTTTCATTTTATGTTTTAACATAGTTTGCAAAAAATATTTACCCCCAAAAAATCATACTACAATTATACCATGCATAGCAGTGTCAAATATGTGCACTTTGTGTAACATCTATAGCGCCAAAAACATAAACCCTATTTCACCTTTCAATCGATCTCCCTACCTTAGCTTTAAACACAGCCTCTATACATGGATGATATTCATTTAAGTACAGCAATTTTTAAGCAAAGGGGAATGTGTGCCTTTTTGGGAGTATGGAGGATGCAGAAGGCTCTGTACAGTGTGTAATGGGCCATTACTAATGACTGTGCTGGTGTACTTAAGCTCAGCTCCCATTCACTTGCATAGGAGATGAGATGTATGCCTGCATGGATATAACACAGTAGACAAACCTCTCTTCTTCAATTTACTGTATGCCAACTTTTTTTTCAATGATAATGGCTGCTGAAAACAGCTGATTGGTGGGCTATTTGTTGATAGACCCCACCTATCTGATATTGATGACCTTAAGAGTGGAAAACCTCTTTAACCCCTTTAAACAAATGGACAAAACTGTATGTCCAGATTGCATGTGAGTTACTATAATTGGGTGCACAGTTACATCCAAACTGTTACTGGATACTGTGACAAAAGACAAATAAAAAATGAAGTTTTAAATTTCACCTCCATTTAGCTTTAATTCCTGTGGGATGCCTAAAGTGTTAACAGAGTTTTAAAAAAAATGTGTTGAATAATTTGAGGGGTATTGTGAAAAATAGACAACCTTTCGTGACAGGGCAGTTCCCGTACATGGCAGGTATAGTTTCTAAAATGGGGTCATTTTGGCATGTTTCTATTATATAAGCCCCCTAAAGTGACTTCATAACTGAACTGGTCCTTAAAAAAAGTTGATTTTGAAAATTTTTGTGAACATTTGAAAAATTCCTTCTAAAATTCTAAACCTTCCAACGTCCTAAACAGATAAAATGAAACTTACAAAATGATGCCATAAAGTAGACATACCGTATGGTGAATGTTAATTAATAACTAGTTTGTAAGGTGGCTGTCTTAAAAGCAGATAAATTCAAATTTTAAAAATTGCAATTTTTATTAATTTTCTGTATACTTTAGATCCGTCATAGAATTGCGATATGGTCCGTGGTAACAGAATTCATAACGCAATTCAACTTTTACCACCAAACAAAGTGTGTTAATTGAATTTCAAAATATGAAATTCGCTCATCTCTTGTGACTGGTATGTGGTATTTTTTAGCAGTTTTTCCCTCTGCAATCTGTAATTCTATTTTTTTTATCTGAGCTAAAATATAGATATTACAACATCTGTTCATATGTTCTATTGTATGCCATGTGGGCTGGTTGCCATATACTGGCGGATATGTATCTAGGGTCATGTGTCATTGTGGCAGTGCATATCCGTCTCTGTGCTGTGTGTACTGGCTGCAGATACTTTGTGGTGTAAACATTACCTTTTTTATGTCTTTGCTCTCTGTTCTGTTCAGAAAGTCAGAGGTTAATTGCCCTCCCTTGCCATTCGGTCTGTGTTCCATGTAGAAGGTAATCCCTCTTTCTGTTTGTGTGCAATTGTGGGTGCTTTGGGCTAATGAGCTCAGCTATATGTCCTGTCTGTGTATCCCATTCCTTGGCTGAGCAACAGCAATGGCTCCTGCAATGGTTCCTGTATCTGAGTTTGTAGTTCTGTTGCTCTGTTCTCTATCCAGTCTGTAGGTCTGATCTGTGTATATTGTTATGTCTGACCTGTTCCTGTCTGAGTTCCAGCTGTGTTCTGGTCTTGTTACCCTACTTTTGTTTTAGTCTGCCTGTTGGGGTGTTCCAGAGTCCTGTGTTCTAGCCTTGGTTCCTGTTTCTGTTTGGTTTTGGTTTCATGCGTTTTCTAAACACCCTTAGGGTTTGGCCCATCGTCAGTCCAGATACTTGACACAGTGGTTCCACATGATCACTGATCCATCTTGATCCATAATCAGTGGATCCGTAACAATGGGGACTAGCAGGAAATATGTCTGCCCCTACAAAGGACATAGAGAAACAAGGTGTGATAAATAGAGGCCTACTGAACCTTGTAGTCTCTAATATCTGTGTATGATTTTATGTATATGTTGTGTGTTTTTGGATACTTGGATGACACCATTCTGTAATATTGTGTCTATATTGCTGCTCAGTGTGAACTTGTGGGGAAATACACATCCAACTTGGAGAACATTGAATTAGCACCGGCCTGCTAAATGTGAAATTTCCCAGATTCTACCCTAAAGCCCAATGGAAATGCATAACACCTGAGACATGGCGGCACCCTGCCACTGCAAGTATCCATGAGCTTTTCAGCTTAAATACCAGAGGATTAATAAAGTATATAATAAGCTATACCACATTTCTGCTATAATGAACATATGAATAACTGTAATAATTGCATCTGGTATAACATTGGCATCATTATTACACCAGTCATATTTGTTATCAAAATGATCAGCATGATGAAACATGTGTTATGGAAACGTTGGAGCTTGTAATGTCCATGCGAAAGGATAGGAATACTTTATTGATTTTTCATATCTTCCAGCTGAGTGAGGTAGGTGGAGTATGTGCATGCACTGAATCCTTTCCGAGAAGGCTGGGCCACGAATGGAGGGAGCAGCAGGCTGCCTGTTAAATAGTGAGGAGCTGGAGTCATGTGAGGTGGCCAGCGTCACATGACTCGATATCTTGCATCCAGCTGAGCGCTGAGTGATCAGCTTGGTACTCAGACTCATCCATGTTACTAGGGGAACAGAAGACACCGGCCACACTGAGGAGGCGGGCACGGCCGGGTCCTCCCTGCCCCCTGTTACTCTGGAGACAAGCATGCAGCGTGTGTCATCCCTCCGATCCCACCGCAGGGAGCCGGCGGCGATGAGGAGGAGCGCGTCATCGGCGCCCTGTGTCAGTACCCCCCCTCCTACTAGGGGCCACCGGACCCAAAGTCACCGAAGATGGTTTCCCCGGATGAGCGAGATTGAATGCATGCATTCTATTCCCCGGTACACAGGACCTCTCCTCTGGTCCGTAACCCTTCCAATGGACAAGGTATTGAAATGAAATTCAAATTTTCCAGTCCTGACATCGATGATCTTAGATATGATAAACTCATTTTGTCCGTCCACCTCCACAGTAGTAAAGGAACTACGGGCAAAATATATTTCTTAAGCAAGGATTTGTGGAATACATTGTGAATACAAAACAAGTCTGGCAGCTTCAACTTGAACGATACGGCATTACTAATAACTACATACGCTCCAACAAAACGCGGTGCAAACTTCTTAGAATACACTTTTAATGACAGATTGACCACCAAACCTTCTCGCCGACCTCCAAATCCACCCCCTTAGTACGCTTTCTATTAGGGTCCATTCACACGTCCGCAATTCCGTTCCGCATTTTGCGGAACGGAATTGCAGACCCATTAGTTTCAATGGGGACAGACGATGTCCCGGCCGGGTCCGCAATTCAAAATAGAACATGTCCTATTCTTGTCCGCAATTGCGGACAAGAAAATGCATTTTCTATGAGAGTGCCAGCGATGTGCGGTCCGCAAATTGCGAAACGCACATCGCCGATGTCCGTGTTTTGCGGATCCGTGGATCCGCAAAACACACACGGACGTGTGAATGGACCCTTAGCCTTAGTTTTTTGAACCTCCTGGGCTTTTTCCAGGGTCGATTGAACCTGAGCCCAAACTGTGCACAGCTATGAAGTTACACTATCAGCCTCAGGGTTAAGTGAGGAAACAGATGAACAAGAATTAAATTGAGGATTAAAAACCTAAATTACAGAAAAACTGAGATACTCCAATGGATGAGTTCACATGGTTATTAATGGCAAACTCCACCAAAGGAAGATATCTCACCCACAACTGCTGATTATCAGAGACATAACACCGTAAAAATTGTCCAACAGCCTGATTCAACCATTCTGTTTATCCATTGGTCTCGGGATGAAAAGCTGACAAAAAGGACAATGATATTTCACATCTCTGACAAAAGGCTCTCCAAAATTTAGAGACAAACTGGACATCCCTGTCTGAGACAATATTTTCAGGAACTCCGTGCAATCGTAGAACTTAGTCAATAAATAAAGAAGCCAGAGTCTTGGCATTCGGGAGCTTAGCCAGAGGAACAAAGTGCACAATTTTACTAAACCTATCGACCACTACCCAAACCGCTGAATTACCCTCAGAGGGTCGTAAGTCAGTAATAAAATCCATAGAAATATGTGACCAGGGTCTACTAGGAATGGGGAGAGGTTGTAACTCAACAGCCGGACACGTTCTGGGAGTTTTGGACTTGGCACATGCCTCGCAAGCAGACACATATGAACTGACATGCCTCAATAACGTGGGCCACCAGTAGGATCTGGACACAAGTTCTCTGGTGGCTTAAATACTGGGATGGCCACATAAAACAGAATTATGGCACTCACCCAAAAGCCAGAGGCGAAAGTGCCCTGGAACAAATAACTTATCTGTGGGTGTCTGCACAGGAGCTAGGTGTTGTGCTGCCTCAATATCAGAAGTTCGATCTGATGATACTGATGCCACAATGATGTTTGCAGGTAAAATGGGTTCAGGGGGAATGTCAGGGGGTTGAAACGCACAAAAGCCTTCACATTCTTACTTCAGGGTCTGAAAGTAATAGAGAAGTTAAAACGCGTGAAGAATAATGCCCATCTAGCTTGTCTAGGATTAAGATGTTTAGCGGACTTGAGAAATAATACATTTTTATGGTCAGTAAGAACAGTGATACAATGTTTGGCCCCCCCAAAAATGTCTCCACTCCTCAAAAGCCCACTTAATGGCCAGCAATTCACGATTCCTAATGTCGTAATTGCTCTCAGTGGGAGAGAACTTACATGAAAAGAACACACAGGGTCTTAGATTAGTGAGTTTAGAGGATCCCTGAAAAAAGAACTGCCCCACCCCATCCGTAGATGCATCAACCTCAACCACAAAAGGTTTCTCCTGATCCAGCTGAATCTTGACTGGGGCATTTCCAAAACACTTCTTAAGGGTTTCAAAGGCTTCTTTGGCCTCCAAAGGCCAGTTAACAAGATCCGCCCCCTTCTGTGTTAGGTCGGTTAAGGGTTTAGCAACCTCTGAAAATTTTTTAATAAATTTTCGATAATAGTTGGAGAACCCTAAGAAGTGCTGTAATGCTTTAAGGGAAGATGGTCTCATCCACTCATGAATAGCCTGTACCTTCCCCAGATCCACCTTAAACGAGTGTGGAGTAAGGACAAACCCTAGATACAACATTTCTTGTACCCCAAAAATACATTTCTCTAACTTGGCAACTATTGTTTTTTTCTTAGAATTTTAAGCACTTGTTTGATATGAGTAACATGGGAATCCCAATTTGAAGAAAAAACTTAAAATATCATCAAGATATACAATCATAAATCTACCGATAAATGCTCTCAATATGTAATTCATGAAATTTTTAAAAACTGACGGAGCATTTTTGAGCCCAAAAGGCATGACTAAGTATTTAAAGTATCCCTCAGGAGTGTTATAGGCAGTTTTCCATTCATCCTCTTCCTTAATACAAAATAAATTATATGCCCTAAGACGCCCCCAGAACCTGATTGAACAAATCCGGAATCAATGGTAGAGAATATTGATTTTTAATGGTGATTTTGTTCAATTCTCTGTAGTCGATACAGGGTCTGAGGCCTCTGTCCTTTTTTTCCACAAAAAATAAATCTGCCTCCATAGGAGACACAGAGGGTCTAATATGCCCTTTTCTTAGCATTTCCTTAATATATTCCTTCATGGAATTACATTCCGCACCCGATAAGTTATATATTCGGCCCTTAGGAATCTTAGACCCTGCTACTAAGTCAATAGCGCAGTCGAATGAACTATGGGGCGGAAGACTCTCAAAGTCAGATGTGGAGAAAGCATCAAAGAATTCCTCAATGAACGGAGGCAAATTTTAGATTCAGCAGAGACTCCTGCCTGAACAATAGGTAAATAGGAGTTGCATTTTGGACCCCATCCTTCAACATCCCCCATGGTCCAATTGATTATGTGATTGGAGCCAAGGTATATCTAAAACCATTTCTACGGGCAGAATTTCCAAGATCAGAAGAGATCAATTCTCAGTATGACATGCGCCTACAGTCAAGGTTATCTTGGGTGTACAAAACTTGATCGTTCCACCCAGCAAAGGAGTGTAATCAATGGCTACAATGTAAATAGGGCTAGGAAGGGCCAAAATAGGTATCCCCAAATGAACAGCGAACTTAAGATCAATAAAGTTAGAGGTTGAACAAGAGTCTATAAAGGCATTTCCTGAACCCCTGTAGGACCCCAAAGCAATAGTAACGGGTACCAGTAATTTTTTTATTATCGCCCCGGGAAGTACCTTCTCTTTCAAACCCTCTGGTTTGGGTGATCTTCCGGAGGAAGGAACCTTGGGACATTGTTGGATCCAATGATCGGAGTCGCCACAGTATAACCATGTACCCGGGGTCAGCATTGGTCTCTGCTGTATATCCCGAGGAGCATATGTTCGTTAGTCTGAGTCTATGACTTGACCCCCACACGACAGATTTCTGGTTTGGACATAACCTGTGGAAAAAACAGATGCTCTCGCTATCTCTCCCTAATGCGTCTGTCCAATCTCACTTTAAGAGTTATGGTCTGTTCCAAGGTCTCAGAGCAGGGATAACACACTAGCATATCTTTGAGGATTTCCAACTGACCGGACCTCAACTGGCTTTTGAGAGCGGGTTCATTCCAGCCAGAGGGAACACACCACTTTCTAAACTTGGTACAGTTGTCCTCTACCGGTTGGTCACCCTGCACAAAGGACTTTAGCTGAAACTCCGCTATTGTCGCTCTCTCTGGTTCATAATACAGAACCCCTTAAAGGCCTTAAAAATGCGTCAACATAACATAAAATGTCTAAATTACAAGTTTTACTGAATGTTTTCAAACAAAACTTTATATTAATCTACTCAGCTTTGCCTGCATTATAACCTGCTGCCTGTATTTTGAGGTGACAGGGTCTTATTTAGATGGCTATTTGTAGACATGCAGATAGTGATATATTATTGCTGCATTTTTCATTTTTTGATACCAGAAAAATAAAACTTAATATATATTTTTTGTATTGTACTTGAGATAACACGGAAAACACGGATTTTCTAATTCTGTGCTACTATATTTCTACATTCTGTTTGGCAGATAAATTATGAACACATGTCAATCCCTGGCCATCAGGAAATGTTAGTGTTGCAAAGGGGTGACAATTAACTAAGTCATTATTTCAGTAATTAACAAAAGAACATTTCAATTATGCAACTGTTCCTTAGTATCTATGTGTGACAAAAAACATGGGGTTGAACTGCCAAGCAGATGGCTCTTTTCGAAACAGCCAGTAGAATTTTCCTCAGACTATTTGCTTTTCAGCTTAAATACTTTCTAAATTCATTTACCTTACAAGAACATTCCCACTTAAATCTCTTTTAGACACTAATATATCATGAAAATCTTAAAAGAAGCTTCACTAATGCTTTTAAATCAGGACCATGACATGACTTAATTGACTGTTTTAGCAAAATGAAATATCCTTTTAAAGGAAACATTTATTTATGTAGAAGTTATTTATGGATTTTTTTTTATATAATAGCAAGAGACAGTTTATGACCAATGTTTGTATACAACATTGATATATGGAACCTAAATATTACATTAATTGCCCTCAGATCTGTGGTGCTACAATACTACAAAAACAAACAAATAAATTATATATATATATATATATATATATATATATATATATATATAGCAATGTTATCGGAAAAACAGTGGCTTGTTCTGATCAAGCAGTCCTGAATTTTTTTTAGTTTCTAAATTGCACACTTATAAACGGCAACAAAATTGCATTTCCTTTTTTATTTATTTTTCTACACGATTAAACGACCCTGCTATAAGAATATGTACACAGGTAATGTCTCACTAACATATACTGAATTGCACAATTATAAACATTGTCAAAATTGCAATTTTTTTTGGGAATAAGCACAAGCTCAATTAAACACTCCCTGCTATAAACACACTGTACACAGGCATTGACACACTAAAATGTACTGAATTGCTCACTTGAAACTTGTAACAAAATTGTAACAGTTAATATAGAGTGGTATAATTAAATGTCCTCTACTACATTGTATATTGGTATCAATGCACTAAAATAGCCGGAAATGTGTAATTATAAATGTTAGTAAAATTGAAATAGTTTTTTTTGTAATAAACATAGGTTCAATTAAACATCCCCTGCTTCAAACACACTATTACACTGGTGAACAGTAAATATGCTAGAATGTCTGAGTTGTGCAATTATAAATGATAGAAAAATTGAAACTGGCATTTAGAATAAATAGCAATTGTACAGAGTATCCAGTGAAAACTAAGTTGCTGGTGATGTTGAAAATACACACATAAAACTCTTATGAACTGTAAAAGATTTGTAACAGATTGTTGGCAAAAAGGCTGGCTCATCCACGAAAAATGATTTTTTTTGCAGGCACTGCAATATATGTTTCAGCAGCTGCCTTCACTGTAAGACACTAACTATTCCTATGTTCTCAATACTGATATGACCTGACATTCGTTTAGCAGAAGAATTATTATGACATTTTTAACACATCTGATTCACTCATCTCTAGTAACACCATGCCATCAGTGGCATACCTACCATATAGGCAGACCACACAGCTGTTAAGGGGCCCATGAGGAAGAGGGGCCCAAAGTGGAGGAGAGGCCCAGTCCCCTAATTGGTCCCATCTTCCTAAAGCTAAAGGACCTTTGATGAGGTCCTGTAAGGGAACTACACAGTGTAAAGTAGTTCCCAGGTTAGAACAGTGCATCTGTCAGGACCTGTGATGACATCATTTTCAACATCACAGGTCCTGCAGGATCTAGCAAAGGAACTGCACCAAAAATGGTGTAGCTCCCAGGTTTGAAAGGTACATCTGCCAGGACCTGTGATGACATCATCACAGGTCCTTTAACCCCTAATAGCAAGTATTAGAAGTTCACAATCAGCTCTACATTGATCCATACAGACTGGAATGCAGTAGTAAGAGGAGGTCCTCGACTTTTCTCTTCATTTCCCCCCCACCAATGCCCTGTTTTTACATATACATTTTTAATATATAATACTTCAGACAGTTACAGTGACCACTACCTCATGTACCTGACACACAATGACCATAATGTATAACTGACCGCATATATTTGTACTCATTGCACCAATTATACCTAATATAGAGCTGTATTTATATATCTATATATATAGAGAAGGACGTATATATGTATGTATGTATGTGTGTATGTTCCGCAATCACTCAAAAGCACAACCATCGATTTCCACGAAACTTGGCATATATATCCCTTGCTACCTGGAAATAAATCTTGTTGGGGTCTCAGCTCTCTAGGACGTACCATTCCTGAGATATTCCCAAAAAATTTCCTGCATTAGCCAATATAAGCCTGCAAGTCCTTTATCAGACAATAGAAGCTCGCAGGCCCTTAGTCATACACATACACATAGTTTTACTCAAGTTTTCCATAAAAACCTAGCCATTTTTCTTTTTCTTCTAGGGCTGCACGACACATAGGGCACAACTACACTGCTGAATGCATCCATCTTGGATGGATTTTTTGCGACTGTCGTGTCACAGTTGCAGCATGTCGCAGTGTGACACCATAGCCTAAAAACTGTTGCATGACATTGGTGCGACAAAATGTCGCGCAACACATGTCATCATGTAGTCCTAGCCATGAAGGGGCAGGGCACTGTGGAGGTCACTGTTAAGGGGGCAGGGGCTACTATTAAAGAGGTAGGGTGCTGTGACGGACACTGTTAATTGGCAGGGACCACAATTAAAGGGACAGTTGCTGTGGAGGTCACTGTTAAAGGGGCGGGCACTGTGGAGGTCACTGTTAAAGAGGCGGACATTTTGGAGGCCACTGTTAAAAGGACGGGCATTGTGGAGGTCACTGTTAAAGGGTCGGTCACTGTGAAGGTCACTGTTAAGGGGGCAGGCCGCTGTGGATGTCATTGTTAAAGGGATGGGCACTGTGGAGGTTACTGTTAAAAGGGTAAGCACTGTGGAGGTCACAGTGCAGGGGCCACTATTAATGGGGCAGGGATGTTTGGAGGACACTGTTAAGTTTGCAGGGGCCACTATTAAAGGAGCAGCTGCTGTGGGGGTCACTGTCAATGGGGCAGTGGCAACTATTAAAGAAGCAGGCCGCTGTGGAGGTCACTGTTAAATGGGTGGACACTGTGGAGGTCACTGTTAAAGAGGCATTCACTGTGGAGGTCATGGATAAGGGGGCAGGCCGCTGTGGAGGTCACTGTTAAGGGGGCTGGCACTATGGAGGTCATTGTTAAGGGGCAGACAACACTATTAATGGTGCAGCTGCTGTGGAGGTCACTGTTAAGGCAGCAGGGTACTGTGAGGTCACTGTTAAGAGAGTGGGGTACTGTGGAGGTTACTGTTAAAGGATGGGTGCTGTAGAGGTCCCTGTTAAGGGGGCAGGGAACAGTGGAAGACACAGATAAGGGACGATCCCCTATGGAGTTCAGTGTTAAGGGGTGGGGTGCTGTAGAGGTCACTGTTAAGGGAGTGGGTTTCTGAGAAACTTACTGTTAAAGGTGCGGGCTGCTGTGAAAGTCGACGTCAAGGGGATGGGCTGCTATGCAGGTCCCATTTTTAGAAGGCTGGGTACTGTGGGGAGGTGTCAGTGTTAAGGGGTGGGGGGCTGTCAATATCTTTTAACGACATACACAAACTTTTAGTGAAATAAATGAAATATATCCGTGCAAAGCAGGCTCCTTCTGCTAGTCTTCCTCTTCTTCTTCTTCTTCTTCTTCTTCTTCTTCTTCTTCTTCTTCTTCTTCTTCTTCTTCTTCTTCTTCTTCTTCTTCTTCTTCTTCTTCTTCTATATATATAAAGAAGGATGTATATATGTGTGTGTGTGTGTGTGTGTGTGTATGTATGATCAGCGATCACTCAAAAAAGCAACCATCGATTTCAAGGAAACTTGGTATACACATCCCTTGCTACCTGTAAAGAAATCTTGTGGGGGTCATATGCCCCTGCACAGCAGTTGCATGGACTTTGTATGCTGCAACTGTTTTTGCTACACAAATATTAACATAGTAACATAGTAACATAGTATATAAGACTAGTGTTGAGCGAACAGTTCGAGAATAGTTCGGGTTCTTACCGAACTTTGGGGTGTCCGTGACACGGACCCGAACCCGGACATTTTCAAAAAAGTTCGGGTTCGAGTTCGGCATGTTCTCTCGGCGCATTTTGAAAGTACTATATAGCAGAATAGTACAGGCTTAAAGCTGAAATCGCATTGCGATTACAACTTTGAGCTACCGATCACCATGGGAACGCCTCCTCCAGTAGAATGTACTGTCGGATCTGAGAATTAAGTTGAAATCGCAATGCGATTATTAGAACTCAAATAAATCGCATCACACTACACGTTCTAATTGCATTCGATTTTAACTTTACTGTTTGGTTTTGTATCGCGATAATACAAAAATTTGAATAATCGTGTGCGTGCTGTTCTAGCACGCAGTGCTACTCGTATCCACTATTAAGTTCTAATCGCATTCGATGTTAACTTATGCATTTTTTTTTTTGCCAGGCATCAAATAGAATGCGATGCCTGTCAAAAAAGCATAAGTTAAAATCGAATGCGATTAGAACTTAAGAGTGAGATACGAATAGCACTAGTGTTGTGTTGTTGAGCGCACATTTCGAGAATAGTTCCGGTCCATACAGAATTTTGGGGTGTTCGTGACACGACCCGAACCCGAACATTTTCATAAAAAGTCGGGTTCGGTTTTGTAGTTCGTCATTTTTGTGGCGCATTTTGAAAGGCTGCAAAGCAGCCAATCAACATGCATCATACTACTTGCCCTAAGATGCCATCGCAGCCATGCCTACTATTGGCAAGGCTGTGATTGGCCAAGTGCAGCATGTGACTCAGCCTCTTTATAAGCTTGTGCGCACGTCGGGACGTGCTCACTCCCGATGTGAATAGAACAGGGATAGATGCAGCTGCTGTGAGGGCGAGATAGGCAGGGAATAATCGAGGAAAAAAACCTGAGAAGAAGTGAAAGATCTACACCAGTGAATCAAAACAACTCAGCTGAGCTGTTCACTGAAAGTTTATATTTTTTTACACTGGCCAGATCGATTTTTACCGGCACATGTAACTGGGCTGACCGGCGGCGGCCATTTTGGGACTTGTGGTGCTACAGCAAAAGCTGCCACAGCGTCCATTAATCTCATGTAATAGTCGATTTTTTCATAGATATACTACATCAGGGGTTTGGCTGTGCTTGTGTCACCCCTACTAACTGCCAATATATTTAATATATCAGTGGTGAAACTGAAAGTAACCCACTTGGATAGCAAATCCCATGAATGTGCTGTTCCAGCTAGGCTAGCCAGTGTCACTACAGCCAGGTCCAATACTGTCAGCCAGAAATAATTTTTTTTTTTTTTTTGCCAGAAATATAAATTAAAAAATCTTTCCCTGTAACAAACATAATTCTGGTGTTAGACCAGAAGAAGCACTCCTTCAGTAAATAATACTGTAAAAGGTTTAGGCAATAATTCTCCCAGTGTGGGCAATTTATGTACCAAAATGAGCATTTTAAAAATTCCGGTGTTCTGAAATACCAGCAGTCTTCTTGTAATTAATACCAGAAAAAGGCATTATAGTGTCCAGTGTTGTCATTTTGGTTCCAAAAAGGCCAATTTAATCAATCTGGTGTTGGTGACACCCGAAATAGTACGCCGCACGTTGTTACTCCTGTAAAAGGAAATAGTTCTCCCACTGTGGGAATTCATTTAACATAAGTAGCATTTAAAAAATTCTGGTGTCCAATTTGCAGCAGTCTTCTTGTAATTAATACCAGAAAAAGGCATTATAGTGTCCAGTGTTGTCATTTTGGTTCCAAAAGGCCAATTTAATCAATCTGGTGTTGGTGACACCCGAAATAGTACGCCACACGTTGTTACTCCTGTAAAAAAGGAAATAGTTCTCCCACTGTGGGAATTCATTTAACATAAGTAGCATTTAAAAATTCTGGTGTCCAATTTGCAGCAGTCTTCTTGTAATTAATACCAGAAAAAGGCATTATAGTGTCCAGTGTTGTCATTTTGGTTCCAAAAGGCCAATTTAATCAATCTGGTGTTGGTGACACCCGAAATAGTAGGCCGCACGTTGTTACTCCTGTAAAAAGGAAATAGTTCTCCCACTGTGGGAATTCATTTAACATAAATAGCATTTAAAAAATTCTGGAGTCCAATTTGCAGCAGTCCTCTTGTAATTAATACCAGAAAAAGGCATTATAGTGTCCAGTGTTGTCATTTTGGTTCCAAAAGGCCAATTTAATCAATCTGGTGTTGGTGACACCCGAAATAGTACACCGCACAATGTTACTCCTGTAAAAAGGAAATAGTTCTCCCACTGTGGGAATTCATTTAACATAAGTAGCATTTAAAAAATTCTGGTGTCCAATTTGCAGCAGTCTTCTTGTAATTAATACCAGAAAAAGGCATTATAGTGTCCAGTGTTGTCATTTTGGTTCCAAAAGGCCAATTTAATCAATCTGGTGTTGGTGACACCCAAAATAGTACGCCGCACGTTGTTACTCCTGTAAAAGGAAATAGTTCTCCCACTGTGGGAATTCATTTAACATAAGTAGCATTTAAAAATTCTGGTGTCCAATTTGCAGCAGTCCTCTTGTAATTAATACCAGAAAAAGGCATTATAGTGTCCAGTGTTGTCATTTTGGTTCCAAAAAGGCCAATTTAATCAATCTGGTGTTGGTGACACCCGAAATAGTACGCTGCACGTTGTTGCTCCTGTAAAAAGGAAATAGTTCTCCCACTGTGGGAATTCATTTAACATAAGTAGCATTTAAAAAAATCTGGTGTCCAATTTGCAGCAGTCTTCTTGTAATTAATACCAGAAAAAGGCATTATTGTGTCCAGTGTTGTCATTTTGATTCCAAAAAGGCCAATTTAATCAATCTGGTGTTGGTGACACCCGAAATAGTACGCCGCACGTTGTTACTCCTGTAAAAAGGAAATAGTTCTCCCACTGTGGGAATTCATTTAACATAAGTAGCATTTAAAAAATTCTGGTGTCCAATTTGCAGCAGTCTTCTTGTAATTAATACCAGAAAAAGGCATTATAGTGTCCAGTGTTGTCATTTTGGTTCCAAAAGGCCAATTTAATCAATCTGGTGTTGGTGACACCGAAATAGTAGGCCGCACGTTGTTACTCCTGTAAAAAGGAAATAGTTCTCCCACTGTGGGAATTCATTTAACATAAGTAGCATTTAAAAAATTCTGGTATCCAATTTGCAGCAGTCCTCTTGTAATTAATACCAGAAAAAGGCATTATAGTGTCCAGTGTTGTCATTTTGGTTCCAAAAAGGCCAATTTAATCAATCTGGTGTTGGTGACACCCGAAATAGTAGGCCGCACGTTGTTGCTCCTGTAAAAAGGAAATAGTTCTCCCACTGTGGGAATTTATTTAACATAAGTAGCATTTAAAAAATTCTGGAGTCCAATTTGCAGCAGTCCTCTTATAATTAATACGAGAAAAAGGCATTATTGTGTCCAGTGTTGTCATTTTGGTTCCAAAAAGGCCAATTTAATCAATCTGGTGTTGGTGACACCCGAAATAGTACGCCGCACGTTGTTACTCCTGTAAAATGGAAATAGTTCTCCCACTGTGGGAATTCATTTAACATAAGTAGCATTTAAAAAATTCTGGTGTCCAATTTGCAGCAGTCTTCTTGTAATTAATACCAGAAAAAGACATTATAGTGTCCAGTGTTGTCATTTTGGTTCCAAAAAGGCCAATTTAATCAATCTGGTGTTGGTGACACCCGAAATAGTACACCGCACGTTGTTACTCCTGTAAAAAGGAAATAGTTCTCCCACTGTGGGAATTTATTTAACATAAGTAGCATTTAAAAAATTCTGGTGTCCAATTTGCAGCAGTCTTCTTGTAATTAATACCAGAAAAAGGCATTATAGTGTCCAGTGTTGTCATTTTGGTTCCAAAAGGCCAATTTAATCAATCTGGTGTTGGTGACACCCGAAATAGTACGCCGCACGTTGTTACTCCTGTAAAAGGAAATAGTTCTCCCACTGTGGGAATTCATTTAACATAAGTAGCATTTAAAAAATTCTGGTGTCCAATTTGCAGCAGTCCTCTTGTAATTAATACCAGAAACAGGCATTATAGTGTCCAGTGTTGTCATTTTGGTTCCAAAAAGGCCAATTTAATCAATCTGGTGTTGGTGACACTCGAAATAGTACGCCGCACGTTGTTACTCCTGTAAAAAGGAAATCGTTCTCCCACTGTGGGAATTCATTTAACATAAGTAGCATTTAAAAAATTCTGGTGTCCAATTTGCAGCAGTCCTCTTGTAATTAATACCAGAAAAAGGCATTATAGTGTCCAGTGTTGTCATTTTGGTTCCAAAAAGGCCAATTTAATCAATCTGGTGTTGGTGACACCCGAAATAGTACGCCGCACGTTGTTACTCCTGTAAAAAGGAAATAGTTCTCCCACTGTGGGAATTCATTTAACATAAGTAGCATTTAAAAAATTCTGGTGTCCAATTTGCAGCAGTCCTCTTGTAATTAATACCGGAAAAAGGAATTACGGTATATCTTCCAGTGTGGGAATTTTGGGGCTAAAAAATAATATATTTTATTGTGGTGCGAGTTGAATCGCAACAATGAGAAAACATTCTATTAAGGGACGAGGACGCGGTCGTGGTGGGGTCCGTGGAGTCTCTGTTGCTGGCAGAGGACGTGGCCGTCGCCTCAGGCGCACAAAGTAGTGAACCAACTCCCTCAAGTAGCCGGCAGAATTTACAGCGATATTTGGTGGGGCCCAATGCCGTTATGAGGATGGTAAGGCCTGAGCAGGTACAGGCATTAGTCGATTGGGTGGCCGACAGTGCTTCCAGCACGTTCACCACATTGTCTTCCGCCCAGTCTTCTGCGGAAAGCGCACAGGTGGCACCGGAAAACCAAGCCCATCAGTCTGTCACATCACCCCCATGCATATCAGGGAAACTGTCTGAGCCTCAAGTTATGCAGCAGTCTCTTCTTCTGTTTGAAGACTCTGCTGGCAGGGGTTCCCAGGGGCGTCCACCTAGCCCTTCCCTAGCGGTGGAAGACATACCATGCACTGACGCACAACCACTTATGTATCCAGATCCAGATGATGAGGACATGGGAATACCACCACAGCAGAGTGACCGAGTGTCTGATGATGACGAAACACAGGTGCCCACTGCCGTGTCTTATTGCAGTGTGCAGACTGAACAGGAGGAGGTTAGGGAGGAAGACTGGGTGGAAGACAATGCAGAGGACGATGAGGTCTTAGACCCCACATGGACTGAAGGTCGTGCCGCTGACTTAAATAGTTCAGAGGAAGAGGCAGTGGTGAGACCGAGACAACAGCGAAGCCAAAGAGGGAGCAGGGGGCAAAAGCAGAACACCCGCCGTCCCGAGAGTTCGCCTGCTATTGGCCAGTGCCAACAGGGACCCAGCACCCCAAAGGCATCTTCAAGGAGTTCCCTGGCATGGCACTTCTTCAAACAATGTGCTGAGGACAAGACCAGAGTGGTTTGCACGCTGTGCCATCAGACCCTGAGGCGAGGCATTAACGTTCTTAACCTGAGCACCACCTGCATGATCAGGCATCTACATGCAAAGCATGAACTGCAGTGGAGTGCACACCTCAAAAACAAGGAACCCGCTCAGGCTCCCCTGCTCCCTCTACCGCTGCTGCCTCGGCTTCCGCCTCGAGAGGAATGTTGCCACCTGCCGAGCAGCAAACAGAGGATGTGCCACCGACACCACCACCACCACCGCCACCGTCACCTTGCGTCTCCACTATTTCACACAGCAGCGTTCAGCTCTCCATCTCTCAAACCTTTGAGAGGAAGCGCAAATTCCCACCTAGTCACCCTCGAGCCTCTTGGCCTGAATGCCAGCATTTCTAAACTACTGGCCTTTGAAATGCTGTCATTCCGGCTGGTGGACACAGACAGCTTCAAACAGCTGATGGCCATGGCTGTCCCCCAGTATGTGGTTCCCAGCCGCCACTACTTCTCCAAGACAGCCGTGCCTTCCTGCACATGCAAGTGTCTGATAAAATCAAGTGTGCACTGCGCAACGCCATTTGTGCCAAGGTCCACCTAACCACAGATACGTGGACCAGTAAGCACGGCCAAGGACGCTATATCTCACTAACTGCACACTGGGTGAATGTAGTGGCGGCTGGGCCCCAGGCGGAGAGTTCCTTGGCGCACGTCCTTCCGCCACCTAGGATCGCAGGGCATCATTCTCTGCCTCCTGTAGCCTCCTCCTCCTACTCGGCTTTCTCCTCCTCCTCTGCTTCCACCAGCTCCTCCTGTCAGCCACACACCTTCACCACCAACTTCAGCACAGCCCGGGTAAACGTCAGCAGGCCATTCTGAAACTCTTATGTTTGGGGGACAGGCCCCACACCGCGCAGGAGTTGTGGCGGGGTATTGAACAACAGACGGACGAGTGGTTGCTGCCGGTGGGCCTCAAGCCAGGCCTGGTGGTATGCGATAATGGGCGAAATCTCGTGGCAGCTCTGGGACTAGCCGGTTTGACGCACATCCCTTGCCTGGCGCATGTGCTGAATTTGGTGGTGCAGAGGTTCATTCACCACTACCCCAACATGTCAGAGCTGCTGCATAAAGTGCGGGCCGTCTGTGCGCGCTCCGGCGTTCACATCCTGCCGCTGCTCGCCTGTCTGCGCTACAGCGGAACTTCGGCCTTCCCGCTCACCGCCTCATATGCGACGTGCCCACCCGGTGGAACTCCACCTTGCACATGCTGGAGAGACTGTGCGAGCAGCAGCAGGCCATAGTGGAGTTTCAGCTGCAGCACGCTCGCGTCAGTCGTACTCGCGGAACGGCACCACTTCACCACCAATGATTGGGCCTCCATGCGAGACCTGTGTGCCCTGCTGCACTGCTTTGAGTACTCCACCAAAATGGCCAGTGGCGATGACACTGTTATCAGCGTTACAATACCAATTCTATGTCTCCTAGAGAAAACGCTTAGGGCAATGATGGAAGAGGAGGTGGCCCAGGTGGAGGAGGAGGAGGAGGAGGGCTCGTTTCTAAGACTTTCAGGCCAGTCTGTTAGAAGTAGCTCAGAGGGAGGTTTTTTGAAGCAGCAGAGGGCAGGTTCACAAGTCGCCAGCCAAGGCACTCTAATGGAGGACGAGGAGGATGAGGAGGAGGTGGAGGAGGACGAGGATGAAGCAGGTTCACAGCAGGGTGGCAGCCCACACAGCTCAGGCCCATCACTAGTGCGTGGCTGGGGGATACGGTGGACGATGACGATACGCCTCCCACAGAGGACAGCTTGTCCTTACCTCTGGGGAGCCTGGCACACATGAGCGATTACATGCTGCAGTGCCTGCGCAACGACAGCAGAGTTGCCCACATTTTAACGTGTGCTGACTACTGGGTGGCCACCCTGCTGGATCCCCGGTACAAAGACAATGTGCCCACTTTACTTCCTGCACTGGAGCGTGATAGGAAGATGCGCGAGTACAAGCGCACGCTGGTAGACGCGCTCCTGAGAGCATTCCCAACTGTCACAGGGGAACAGGTGGAAGGCCAAGGCCAAGGCAGAGGAGGAGCTAGAGGTCGCCCACGCAGCAGTGTCACGGCCAGCTCCTCTGAGGGCAGGGTTAGCATGGCAGAAATGTGGACAAGTTTTGTCTCCACGCCACAGCTAACTGCCCCACCACCTGATACGGAACGTGTTAGCAGGAGGCAGCATTTCACTAACATGGTTGAACAGTATGTCTGCACACCCCTCCACGTACTGACGGACGGTTCGGCCCCATTCAACTTCTGGGTTTCAAAATTGTCCACGTGGCCAGAGTTAGCATGTTATGCCTTGGAGGTGCTGGCCTGCCCGGCGGCCAGCGCTTTTATCAGAACGCGTATTCAGCACGGCGGGGGCGCCATTACTGACAAGCGCAGCCGCCTGTCCACAGCCAATGTGGACAAGCTGACGCTCATAAAGATGAACCAGGCATGGATCCCACAGGACCTGTCCCTCCCTTGTGCAGAGTAGTCCTTAATAACTGCCTAAAACATGTCTTGTTGTACTACGGGCCACTTCTTTATTTAATACAAATTTTATGTAACCCACAGTTGAATGAAACTCTCCTCTGTCTGGGCGCCGGGGCCTAACTAGATGAAAGTGGCCTGTTAAACTATCGGGTGACATAAAGCCATAACCTCTGCCATGCTACCTCTGTCCTCTGTCTGGGTGCTGAGGCCTAAGTCAAATAAAGCGGTCTTCTGCTGTGCTGGGGGATATGAAGCTAATCTCTGACCTCTCTCCTCTGTCTGGGTCCAAAGGCCTAAGTCACTGAAAGAGGCC
Organism: Bufotes viridis; assembly: GCA_033119425.1. Taxonomy (NCBI): domain Eukaryota; kingdom Metazoa; phylum Chordata; class Amphibia; order Anura; family Bufonidae; genus Bufotes; species Bufotes viridis. The sequence goes on along the minus strand of CM065597.1, from coordinate 54,762,203 downwards.
TTCTCCTGTGGTGTGTGATATGATGCCTGAATTTGTGCTGTGGGACCTCTCTCCTCTTCCTGGGTGCAGGGGTCAAAGTATCTAAAAGTGTCCTTCTCTTGCGGTGGTTTATATGATGCCTGAATATGTGCTGTGGGGCCTCTCTCCTCTGTTTGGGTGAAGGGGTCAAAGTAACTTTATGGTGGCTTCTCCTGTGGTGGTTGATATTATGCCTGATTCTCTGCTGTGGAACCTCTCTCCTCTTCCTGGGTGCAGGGGTCAAAGTATCTAAAAGTGTCCTTCTCTTGCGGTGGTTGATATGATGCCTGAATATGTGCTGTGTGGCCTCTCTCCTCTGTCTGGGTGAAGGGGTCAAAGTAACTTTATGGTGGCTTCTCCTGTGGTGGTTGATATTATGCCTGATTCTCTGCTGTGGAACCTCTCTCCTCTTCCTGGGTGCAGGGGTCAAAGTATCTAAAAGTGTCCTTCTCTTGCGGTGGTTGATATGATGCCTGAATATGTGCTGTGTGGCCTCTCTCTCTGTCTGGGTGAAGGGGTCAAAGTAACTTTATGGTGGCTTCTCCTGTGGTGGTTGATATTATGCCTGATTCTCTGCTGTGGAACCTCTCTCCTCTTCCTGGGTGCAGGGGTCAAAGTATCTAAAAGTGTCCTTCTCTTGCGGTGGTTGATATGATGCCTGAATATGTGCTGTGTGGCCTCTCTCCTCTGTCTGGGTGAAGGGGTCAAAGTAACTTAATGGTGGCTTCTCCTGTGGTGGTTGATATTATGCCTGATTCTCTGCTGTGGAACCTCTCTCCTCTTCTGGGTGCAGGGGTCAAAGTATCTAAAAGTGGCCTTCTCTTGCGGTGGTTGATATGATGCCTGAATATGTGCTGTGTGGCCTCTCTCCTCTGTCTGGGTGAAGGGGCCAAAGTAACTTTATGATGGCTTACTCCTGTGGTGGTTGATATGATGCCTGATTCTCTGCTGTGGGACCTCTCTCCTCTGTCTGTGTGAAGGGGTCAAAGTAACTAAATGGTGGCCTACTCCTGTGGTGGTTGATATGATGCCTGATTCTCTGCTGTGGGGCCGCTCTCCTCTGTCTGGGTGAAGGGGTCAAAGTAACTAAATGGTGGCCTACTCCTGTGGTGGTTGATATGATGCCAGATTCTCTGCTGTGGGACCTCTCTCCTTTGTCTGGGTGCTGGGGTCGAAATAATAGTAAGTGACCTTCTCCATTGGTGGGTGACTTGAAGCCTGATTCTGTGCTATGGGACCTCACTCCAATTAATATTGTTTAATTTTTATTTATTTTATGTTAACTCATCATTTCCCTATCTACATTTGTTTGCAGGGGATTTACCTACATTTTGCTGCCTTTTGCAGCCCTCTAGCCCTTTCCTGGTGTGTTTTACAGCCTTACCAAAAACCTTAGCTGATCTAGCACATAAACCAGTTGAACTTGAAACCCTTGAAAGATTACAGTAATGAAAAATTATTATTAATATGGGCAACACTATCTGTACCCTTTGCTTCCAATCAAACAAAACGCAATAAATTTGATTTAACATTATAGTTTTATAAAATAATCTTTAACAAAATAGAATTATTTTTTAACATAAATATATAAATAACCAAAAAATTAGGGTAATTTTTTAAATTTTCTCTGCTCCTCCAGCAGATCATCGATGTCCTTAAGATGAGCCTCTCCATGGCTCGCATTTGGTGGGAGAACTGCATCTTGAGCTGCCTCATCTTCCTGGTTTGCTGCTCCCTGAACTGCTGCATTCGCAGCTGGTGCTTCCTTCGCATTATTTTTAATTTTTTAACATGATGTTGTCAGCTGTAAAATAAATGAAATAAAATTTGGAAATGTACATTAAAATACAATCATTAATTGTTATATAAAGCTGAGATGATATTTTTTCTTGAAAATCACTGGTTAGACCACACATGGAGTACTGTGTACAGTTCTGGGCTCCTGTGAACAAGACAGACATAGCAGAGCTGGAGAGGGTTCAGAGGAGGGCAACTAAAGTAATAACTGGAATGAGGGATCTACAGTACCGTAAAAGGTTATCAAAATTAGGGTTATTCACTTTAGAAAAAAAGACGACTGAGGGGAGATCTAATAACTATGTATAAATATATCAGGGGTCAGTACAGAGATCTCTCCCATCATCTATTTATCCCCAGGACTGTGACTGTGACAAGGGGACATCCTCTGCGTCTGGAGGAAAGAAGGTTTGTACACAAACATAGAAAAGGATTCTTCACTGTAAGAGCAGTGAGACTATGGAACTCTCTGCCTGAGGAGGTGGTGATGGTGAGTACAATAAAGGAATTCAAGAGGGGACTGGATTTATTTCTGGAGTGTAATAATATTACAGGCTATAGCTACTAGAGAGGGTCGTTGATCCAGGGAGTTATTCTGATTGCCTGATTGGAGTCGGGAAGGAATTTTTTTCCCTTATGTGAGGAAAATTGGCTTCTGCCTCACAGGGTTTTTTGCCTTCCTCTGGATCAACTTGTAGGAAACAGGCCGAACTGGATGGACAAATGTCTTTTTTCGGTCTTATATACTATGTTACTATGTTACTATGTAAATCTGTTATATATTGGTTTAGGTAGGATTAATAATAGTTACTTTTAGTTTTGGGTTATTGACTTAGTAGTTATGTTAATGGTTTTGATGTTGATCAATTACTTTTTAGTGTTTATTTTTTATATTACTGTTATGTGTTGTACTTTATTTGTTGCCTGTTTTATTATATTTTCTTCATTTAAAAAAATAATATAGTTTGTTAAAATATATTCTTAGAAAAATTTATATGTTGCATGCTTGTTATATCGTACTTCCAAAAATGGATGTGGCAGTTAAATACGTTATGGAAATCAGTACTCCCACCCGTAACATTAGCTTTCTGGGACACTGAATAAATAAAAATATCCACATCATCCATTTACCTTCTTGTCGGGGGGTAGTGACCATCTCCTCTTCTGCCTCCTCAGAGTCATCACCCTCCTCCACTGCAGCAGGTGGGCTATGGGACCGATAGCTTGATGGCCCTGCCTCTTCCTGCTCGTCCGAGTGGTCTGTCTCCTCCTCCACCTCCACCGCCTTCTTCTTTTTAGAGAGCTTGGCTCTCACTTTGGGAAGCGGAGCATCTGTAATGATGATGATGACCAAATTTTTTAAAAATGCCAAGATAAACAAGTAAAGCCAAATTACAGTTAAGGGTACACAAATTAATCTATGGTAGTGTCTGGATGGCATAATAATTAACTACACCTATCTTTCTTCTCCTTTTGGCTTAGATCAAGTGTAGTATCATCAGTGTCTGCCTTGACCTGCCGGACCAGGACCCTGTTGGTACCCCCTGCACTCTGCCTTTGAGCATCGTTGATTAAGTTCAGCCTCAACTCACTGCTGCTATTGGGTGTTGGGCCACTCCCCAGGGAACAAGAGTGATTCGAGTCTATGACTTCATTTGGGCATGTGGCCTAATTGTCCTGATCGATGCTTGTTGTCTACACTCGTCCAGACGTGCGAGGAGTTTGGACAAGCTTCAGGGGCCAAAGTCAACTGTGTAAAGTCAAAAAACATATGTGGCCCAGAAAGAGGTCTCATATTGCCACTTTTAGCACCCTTTCCCATCAGTTCAACACCACTGTACTAAGTGATTTATTGTAAAGGGTTAAAAATACTTATTTCTCTCACCAACATATTGTGTTATCTATCTGCTCAGTTATGCAAATAAGTATTGTACCTGGAAGAGATTTATCTCGGATCTTAGTGATCAGATCCATCCGTGGCACTTCAGATCTGACCACTTTT